>MJUU01057311.1:2927-23103 GCA_002080025.1 Modiolus philippinarum | reverse complement strand
TAACTTCGGTATTTAGTTATTAGGATAATGGACAGGTCTTTAGTAGAATAATTGGAAGAGCCGGCAATGTACCGTTGTTTGTATGGCCACTTATGAAGTTTGGGTGTCCAGTACAAACTAGGCAAATCATTAGATTTGTCATTGGTAGAAATGTTTAATGATTCCATAAACAATTTATGATTTTCCAGGATTTCATCTTTATCTATAGTAATATTTTTGTATGTGGGGTTGCCTGAGCTATTTTCTACGCAAAGTTCTTGTATTAGGCAATCATAGTAGTGCTTTTTGCACACAAAAACAACATTGTTTGCGGCTTTGTCTGCTGGGACGACAACATACTTTTCGTGAAGGGATGAAAGACGAGATACAGCGTCACCGTCTTTGAAGATAGATTTGGGTGTATTCTGTACGCAGTTTTTCAATTTATGTATTCTGCGTAACACTAAAGACCGGATAGCTTTTACCCACTCTGACAATGTGTTGATGTCATCAACTTCAGATTCACGCTTGATCCAGGATCTGGCATATTCCTCAAATGCGTCCATAATGATCTTAAAATTATGATTCCAGTTGATACGTTGAGGTTCCCTGAACTTCAGGCCTTTTGAAATAATTTTCCTGAGACCATCGTGGTCAATGATATCCAGATTACCTGTAATAACGTGGCCAGAGGGTTGGTATATAAAAGGTGAACTGGAACAATCACACGTCAGAGGATTTTTAGAGTAAACTTCAATATCTAGGTCCTGCAATGCTTTTCTGTAATTAAAGATATGCTTTGCGATGGTGTTGGAGTAGCTGTAGGAAATAATGGGGACTGATTGATTATTGACAGGAATTTTCGATATTACTTGTTTGTGATTAAGTAAATTGCTTAGATAAATAGCGTCAGTACCTTTGTTCTTAAATGGTATATGTAAAAATTTCCTGTTGCTGTTATGTAATTCTTCAGTCCTGACAGGTTTAAACAGTCTAAATTGTGATACATCACAGATGATACTGCAGAGTCTATATTGTGGAGTCAGTGGATTAACTCCACTCTGATCAAGACTATAGTCTCGCAGTTTTTTCAAGAACGACACAGGTAAGGAAAATTAAATTGTTCTGATATAATGGAGTCCAAGTGGATGTTGAAGGTTGGACAATAGATCTTGAAACATTTTCGACTGTGACCTACATTTAGCTGCCCTTTTTACATTTGGACGATGGTATGTCCTAGTGCCATGACTACGGATTGTTCTCTTGTTGGTACTGAACAAACGCATGACGTTGACTTCATTACATGCTGGACCAGATAAATTTCCCACTCCCTTAATGTTGTCATAACACCCGTATGGCATAGCAGTGCCTAGTTCTTTAATCCAGTAAAGTTCTCTGTCTGTCCTATATGGTGTACTAAGTACAGGACTATTAGTATGATGGTATATATTTTCAATGAATCGCACCTTCATTGAAAGAGCAGGATCATGATCAGGTTGATTAAAATGGTTGTAAAGCATCCGATATTGTGGATCTTTATTGTCATACCTGTGTTGGTTCATCCTGCTCCGAAGTGACTGACGAGTTTCACCAACATAAGACCACATAGAGAACATTCGATGCAATAAATAACATTTTTTGTTGAACAATCCAGGGGTTCATAAGATTTGGTAACGTATTTACGACCGGTTAATTCACTTTGGAAATCTGGAGAGATAATTAACATACTGTGGAAGTAGTTTTATTCGTGGACATCAATTTTCGTGGTTTTCATACTTATCACTATTTCGTGGGTACTTAAATTCGTGGTTTGGAATTCAATGCATTAAGCATTAAGGAAAAAAGGTATTTCATTGGGAACTTAATTTCGTGGTTTATGTGAACCACGAAATCCACGAAAATTGGAACCCCACGAACAATAGTACTTTCACAGTATTACACGTTTTACATCTAGTGTTTTTACCAGTTTTATGTCTACAAGTAGAAATATTTGGTGTCAGTTCATGTGTAGGAGGAGATATAAGGCAATCAACAAAATTTACTCTACATGGTTTCAGTTTGACTGGTTTGCCCGAAAGTTTGAAATAGTAGTTACCTTCTTGCTGTACGTAAGTCAAGTCGGTGGTATCCCGTAGGATGTTCTCCGGAACACATATATTATTGGTCACAGTGTTCCGTTCTGTGACCCTTTGGTAGGACCTTGGTAATCTGCTCGACGTCCCATCCGGCATGTTCTTTATTTTATTGTGATTCATGCAATAAATTAATAATGCTACTACGTTCTGGTGCTCTCGGGGACAAGTCCACCTGCAGAAGAGACTAACTAAAAAACGAGAGACTCCACATCACCGTAGCTGTAAAAAATAAAAGTGACAACTAAAGTCCGAATCGATCAAGGAAGAGACCAGTAAGGAAAATCCGTATAACATTCGACTGAATCAGGGGAACACAATCCGACACAGAACATTTTTGGCAAGCCGTCATATTCCCGACTTGGAACGGACATTTTATAAATAAGATGGTGGGTTAAACCAGGTTTATTGATGCATCAACCTCCCGCTTATATGACGACTAACTATAGCTTCTGTGTGCCCAGATTGTGTTAATTGTCAAAGCCATAATAGTGTCAGGGCGCACTACACTAAATCAATTCGCCAATGTTTGACAGACCTCGAAAATAGTACTATAAAAAATAGTGCCTTTTAATTTGTAGTGACTCCAGCCATTTGATTCATGTTATAATCAGCAAGATCATAGAATATTTCTAGGTGAATGACGGAGAGCAAAGAACAGTTGAAAAAACATGATTAAGTTGCATAACAAGCTAGAACGGATCGAATGAAATACGACCAAATACCGAAAATTCTCTGTTGCGACTATGTACAAAATTACCGGAACGTTTCAATTCAATTTTATTTTCTTATTTGACATACAGCATATGGTTTAAATGTATTTATTTTATCGTGTTGGTGATCCGTTAACGGAAAAGAATAAAATAAAAAGTTGCCATAGCAACTTAGGTTAGACATAAAAAAAAAGAGAAAACTCAAACAAGTTTGAAATTGGAAAGTAACTATGGAGATATACAAAAACTGCAACAAAAAATGGTTAGGGTTAGTCGTGAACAAACACAACATTACCGATCTAACAACAGAAAAGTTAGGGTTAATACAAGAATAAGTGCAAGGTTAGGGTTAGAATAAAGACGAGACCAGTGGACATGGACAGAAGTAGGGCGAGACCAAAGTAGAAGGTAAAGTAGATGGAGAGACCTAGGAAAGTACCTTGGATAGAGGTAGGGCGAGACCAGTGACAACACTAAGGACTAGTGAATCAAAGATAAAGGCGAGGCACTCAAGACGAGGCCAAAGGTCAAAGGTCAATACTATAACAAAAAGGTTCAGTCATTGAATTCTAGAGACAATGGTTAAGGTGTAGTAAAAAATAGATTAGGGTTAGGGTAAAAGCAAGGTCAAAGCTGGGATAAAGACGAGACCAGTAGGCAAAACCAGTAACAACACTATGGACTAGTGAGGTCAAAGCCAAAGGCGAGGCCAATGACATTAAAGTTCATAAGCACCTCGTCAATAACGATTGAAGCGCCCTCTATATTAGCACAAAAATTCGCTCCTGAACTAATTTGCATATTTTAGGGAAAATTAGGGGAAAATGAAAATATTTTACAAAGAATGCACTATGGGGCTCCTCGCCAAAAGTGTTCTAGGGTAACGCGTTCTACTACTCTCCTGTATTCATTCATGTTTGTTGGTAATGTTTTGGATTTCGGTCGGATTTTCAGACTCCTCTGTCTTTATTCATTTAAAAGCATTATAATTTTCTACTCACGCACTCGAAAATTTTTAAACTGTTAATGAGCAGTCTGGTGAAAAGGTCATATAATTTTTATTGGGTCCGTGTTGTTCATTTTTGAATATATGTGTATCTTCATATTTCTTTTCTGTGTCGTGCTCATGTTATGTTTTTGATTCTTGGTTTTTCCGACGTTGCCATTGTCCTTTGATTGTTTGTGTGTCAGACTGACGGGTCGGTTCTCACTTACTTTTATTTTGTCATATCTATTCATTCATGTAATTAAAACTCTCTGATGATAAAGCGATGATAAATGCAGAGTGTCCTAAATTTTATCACTTGTATCTCGTAAGAAAAAAACGATATTAACTAAATTATTATCATTTTTTGCTTGAAATGCTTCGTTAACATGACCTAGTACATAACTGTAACCGGGGGGTCTTATAATTCTGCATCAACACCCATATCTATAATAAAATAACATCTCTATACTGGATAAGCCTGATTTGATTGCTCCTGATTTGTACTTTGATATAGAGTTGAAAATTACCAAAACACAAGCAAAAGACAAGATCATTTACATATTTTAATACAATACTAGAACAATAACAAACATAAAATACTTTTCTAATTTCAAATAAGAAAAAGAATTATATGAGCCTTACTAAAAGTTAATACTAAAAGCAAAAATTTTCTCATAACTTTTAATTACAAAATGCAACTTCACATGTTTAATTGTAAGTTAGACGAAGAACAAATGTCAAGGATCCTCCTACAAACGTGAAAAATCATGTTGACAAAATGTTTGATTATTTTCGAAAATTTTCAATGTTCTGTCCATAAACAATAACAAACGGCTATATTTTACACTTTAAGCTAGTAGACCCGGGGTAGCCCAAAAATTTCCGCAGATTCATTTTTTTTAATTTGCAGAAAAAAGTAATATGCATTGATATACTTCTAGAAAAAAATTAAAATGCTTCACCTTAAGATTTTTATTTATAATTCATAGAAACACCCCTGTATGTAAGTCTTGAATTTTGTCTAGAAATCACAATAAGGCATATATACTACTGTACTGTACGGTTTAAATTAATCCTAAATTGCTGAACTGCGTTACAGATACTTGTAGACATAAAAAGAAGATAATATTAATCAAAGGCATGCATTGAGTGTTGATTTGCAGTACTAAAGAAAATATAATGTCAAAACATTGCCGAAAACACAGCTTCATTCAATTTCTTTAAGATACGAAACCTATAATTCAACTTTCGCCAAAATTGGGAAATGAAAGATCCTCAGCATAAATGACATATCACAATTTCATAAAATTCAACTTTTTCGTTTTTTTCACAATATTTTGAAATACTGTTTAGGAAGCCTTAATATTACTAACAGCTGAACGTCAAATAGAAAGATTTACCTTCCATGCAAATATCTGACTTTCATCAAAATTAAATATTTTAAGATTCCATTAAAATAAGCAATGAAAGAATTTGGAGCAAATGTACATGATACAAAGTCTACAAATATATGATAGAACCAACCAGAGGAACATTTTTATAGGTGTTCTTCGTCTTGAAGTCACCATGATCCTTACAACAATGAACTTTGCTCATACCTTACAAGAAGTTCAAGACGGCTCCCAGTACCTTTATTTTAATAGATGCGGGATCGTCGACAAAAATGAATTAAACTGGCGAAGTGCTCTATCAACCACTGTCATCCGTTGCCCGACAAAAGCACTAGTATCCTAAGTTAGTGGACGATTAAAACATATTGACGAACATATCGATTGTAAGAAAACTTTTGTTATTTTTTATGTTTTTTTTCAATGCAAGCCTCATGAAGTGTTTTATTTAAGGAGTATAGTTTCATATTAAGATGAATACTTTATTTCTATTTATGATAAATATTAAATTTTTTGTTTTATTCATACAAATCACAACAAGTAAATTTTTGGAGAAAGGAGTTATCTCTCCCTATCCCAGGTCTACTACCTTAAATCAGATTCTAGGCTATTTCGTTCAATCTCAGGGTCTAAGTCAAACTTTCCGCGAAACGTCAGTTTCAGTGGAATAACATTCACCAATATTTTAACAAAATCATGGGTTTCCTACTTATTTCATATTAGCCATGGTTTATCTCTTTTCCATTAGCCATTTATTATAGCAATGCTTGCAAAAATTATCCTTTTCTACAATCACGAACAAATATTTATATAACAAATTTGCACAGGTTGTTAATAATTGTTCTTTTCATAAATATTTAAATAGATAATTGATGTTTTTAAGTATTTCTGTCGGTTTATCCTGAAATTCGAAGCGTAGACATACTTTCTTTTTACTACAATTGCCATTGTGAAATATCTTAATTATCTTAGCTATTTTGGACAGAAAAATACACATCAAAGATAAGTAAGTGGCATTTTCTTTTCGCATTTAACAGTCAAACATAAGTGCCAGTGGTTCCTTTAAAAACTTACCAAGAATAACTGTGGTCAAATTTGGTTAAAGTATTTGTTATTGAAAGTTTTCCTCGGAACTACTTCTGTATTTTGAGTATTAAGTTCAAATAGTCAAAAATGTTTAGAAAGAGTATGGAGAAAGGATACAATATATCTAAAAATAAAGCTTAGCTTTCCAAAAAGGAAGTAATTCACCCCAAATGGATCAAATTTTTATATTATTCTGCCTTAAAAAAACTTCATACACATACGCATACTTAAGGTAGATAGACACTGTTGCGCTGCGCAATTTAATCGCGCATTAGAAAAATAAAGATTCGTATACGGAATTGGTTTGATTTTTGGGCAGGAATAGTAATTTGACGTTTTTTCCTTTGTGACGTCATAACTGAATGACAGATGTGAAACGTTATATTTCGTTTGATTTGCCGCAAATTAACTCCCTTTTCCCGTAAATAATGTTTAAACCATAAACTTTGTAATATACCTCCGTTAAAAGCATAATGACTTATATATATTTTTTATTGTATTAAATCAATTTCATCATAAACTATCTGTTCATAAATATACATCGAATTCTCATGTATAAAATTTTCATTTCTATTACGCTAAAAATTGCCTTTCCATATTTTTCCCTTGCATTCTATGTAAATTTAGGTGAAAAAAATGGCTGTAATTAGCAAACTTTGATCTCAGTTATAGAAAAAGCAAGCATGGTGTCCCATACTTTTTATAACATATTTCGGGAAGTAGGATTTGTTCTTCAAATGTGCCGACTTACAACAAAATCTCATGGAAATGAATATTACTGTCTAGCTACCTTAAATACACCAAACAACAGCTTTATAAACATACAAACAATTCAATGCACAAAAGGACGCTTAAGGATGTAGTAAGGTGAAATTAAATAAATCTACGATTTTCAATTGATACAATAAATGGAAAAAACACTGCTTTAGAAATCAAGTCAGCTAAAACAATAGATTATTAAACCTTGTCTTCAAGATATTTCACATTTTAAACTAGAGGCTCACATGAGCCTGTATCGCTCACCTGGTGACTGGTTTTATTCATTGTCATCAATAGACCACCCATTCATACTATAAATCAGTTCAGCATATGTTACATTTTCATTCTTGGATGAAGTACAAACTAAAAATCACAAAACTTTGGAAGGGATCACCCAAAGACAATTGTAACCAAGTTTGGTTCCAATTGGGTCAGTAGGTTCAGAGGAGAAGACATTTGAATGCATTTCCCATAGAGTCCCTATGTTAAACTATGTTCCATGCTGGCGGCCATCTGAACATAAAAATCACAAACTTTAAAGGGGATCACCCAAGGACTATTGTGACCACGTTTGGTTCAATTTGGCTCGGTAGTTTCAGAGGAGAAGATCTTTGGATGCATTTCCCATAGGGTCCCTATGTTAAACTATGTTCCCTGCTGGCGGCCATCTTGAATGAGGTATGAACATAAAAATCACAAACTTTGAAGGAAAACATCTAAAGACTATTGTAACCAAGTTTGGTTCCAATTGGCTCAGTGGGTTCAGAGGAGAAGACATGTGAATGCATTTTCCATAGGGTCCCTATGTTTAACTGTGCTCCACGCTGGCAGCCATCTTGGATGAGGTACAAACGTAAAAATCACAAACTTTAAAGGGGACCACCCAAGAACTACTGTTACAAAATTTAGTCCCCATTGGCTCAGTGGTTTCAGAGAAGATCTTTGAATGCATTTCGCATAGGGTCCTATGTTAAACTATCTCCCCTCGCTGGCGGCCATCTTTGATGAGATGCGAACCTGCTGGACATATGTAGAAATTGTAGTTCTGGAAAACCTTAACACTTTTGCAATTCATATTTAACGTTTATCTCGAACAGTTTTTGAAATAAAAGTAAAAAAGTAAAAAAATTGTGAAAATTCAAAGAAAAAGCAGCAATAACTCCTATGTGGGTTGTCAGATTTTCTTCAAAATTGCAGGACATGTAGATTTTACTATGCTGACCATATTTGTTATACAAACTTCACTTCTATCTTCTACCATTTTCAATATATAATCGGATTTCGTTTGGTTTTATTCATTTTAAACATTTTTTGAAATTATGGATTTCCTTTGTTTGAGTTCTAGTGCTGCTGATGAGGAATTAATTTCCGAAATGGCCATACAGCTCATTAAAATTATTGCATTTGGGGTTAACATATGTGTTATGGTCTCGTGTTCATTTACCCCATATCCTTTCGTAAAATATATAAGACTAAAAGTAACGAAAAACTGAAAATTTTATGGAAAAGGGGCAATAACTCCAAGACGGGTAAACGGATGTTCTCCAAAATTGCAGGGCAGGTAGATCTCATCATGCTGATTATTTTACTCCTGTCAAAATTTTGATATCTGTAATGGTTTTCGAGTTATTTGCAAAAAACGGTAATTTACCTCTATGTTCTATTTTAGTAACAGCGGCCATGTTGTCTGGTCTACGGACATAAAAATCGCAAACTTGAAAGAGCATACCCTGGTGATGATTCAGGCCAAGTTTGATCAGTATTGGACCAGTAGTTTCAGAGGAGAAGATCTTTGAATAAAAGTTAACGGACGGACGGACGGACGACGGACGGGCGGACGGACGACGGACGCCGAATGATGGCAAAAGCTCACATGGCCTTTGGCCAGGTGAGCTAAAAAGGTAATGAAAATGTTTTCTTGGGCTTTTACCTTA
This sequence comes from Modiolus philippinarum, assembly GCA_002080025.1. Classification (NCBI taxonomy): domain Eukaryota; kingdom Metazoa; phylum Mollusca; class Bivalvia; order Mytilida; family Modiolidae; genus Modiolus; species Modiolus philippinarum. The sequence continues at coordinate 14,124 of MJUU01057311.1, read as the reverse complement.
GTATAACATGTGCGCGTTATTGATATCTCATACATGGAAGGACAACCTACAATCTGATGAAATCTTGCTTACTGACTTTAAATGAGCTACTGAAGCCATTAATGATTGAAAAAAATAGGTGTAAGGGGACGACTTTTTGATTTTCAAGGAGGTTTGGCGATTTTACCCAGAAAAATTATCAATTTTCATAAAAATCTCGAACAAATATATTATTTTCACATCAATTCATTCATTTGCAACAATAACAAAAAAAAATTCTTCAAACCAAAATTGATTAACTTATTTTACGACAAGTGGGATTAAAATATTTATTTATTTATTTTTCACCAAAACCGATATTGAATTATTTATTTACAAAATCGCCCAAACCCCCCCCCCCCCTAATCAAATTGTCATCCCATAATTGGACAAAATATATAACATAGTAATATTTGATAAAATCCGAGAAATCCAAATGACTTTTACAAATTGCAAAACAACTTCACCTTACTACATTCCTAAGCACACAATTTAAGATATTTTCCATATAATAACAACATGCAAGGCCGTAACCAGCAGTTTCTTGTTATATGATGCACGGGTGTATATTGAGATCTAAATATACGTCCCTGTCTATTGTAAAGCAAACAAGTTTCCAAAAAATAACTAGAAAATATAGGGTGACGGATCTTTTATTCTGTGGAAACGATTTTTAACAGTTATCCGTTTTTGAATTTGTTCAAGAAAAATCAAGTTTTAGTTTTGAAAAATAATTGAGAAAATATATTCAACCTACGGCAAACAAACAACTGAAAAGTCAATGTTGTAAAGAATTTCAGAAATATTAATTTTACATTTGGAAGTATTTTCTATTCCCAAAATCAATCAATATAGCACATATGATAGTATAAAAATTACATAAATGAAACATTACAAAGTTAAGGTTACAATATCTTGAGAGACTTAAAAATGAAGAACAACAATAAAAGCGTTTTACCATTGCTTGGTTTAATCATGTATTTGTATATATTTTACGAAAGGATATGGAGTAAATGAACATGAGACCATAACACATATGTTAACTCCAACTGCAATAAATTAAATGGGCTGTATGGCCATTTCGAAAATTAATTCCCCATCAGTAGCACTAGAACCCAAACATAAGAAATCCATACTTTAAAATAATAAAACCAAACGAAATCCGAATAATCACTAATATCAAATATAGCTAAGGACAAAACTACGATGGTGGGAGTTAAACTTTAGGTTTAGAATTTACATAAATTTAGGAAATAGTAATTGATCAAAGTGTATATGATCTCATGCACAAGTACAACATATCTGAGAAAAATAAAGAGCATGCATCTCTAACACGGGGAATTGTTTTACCAACTGCCTCATTTGCATCTCTTTTAATTGATAAACCTCATATCGACTTTTTGAAATTTGATATGCTTCTCGAAAAAAAGGCAAAAAAATACAATACATCGGCAAAAATACCGAAGCAAGAAAGAGAGTAGAATTCTAAAATCGCAAATCCAAAATCGGGGCAATTCATATCCAACACAAATTGAGACAGTATGACAAAGACAAAACAAATAAACAAAAATGAACAAGAACGCCACATTACTAAAGCACTAGCAGTGTGAACCCCTACAAAAAGTGAGGTATCATCAGAGTTCATCAGAGTTCATCAGGTGCTCCGGAAGGGTGAGCATGATCTGCTCCACGCGTGGCACCCGTCACACTGTCAGTGGAAAGTCCGGTTTAAGTGACAAAGTTCGTTTTCGAATAAATCATACAAATATGCAACTTTAAACAAATCTCCCTTCGGTAACCCCTACAATGTTCGCAAAACTGGAATGTAAATAACCTTTCCTAGAGAGCCATTAGAATAACATCAATCAACGTGATATTTCCAGAAAAACATTGCGATCTCATTTTGTCTGCTATTATCTGTCCTGAAACTATTGGTTATTCCCTTAAATACTCACAACAATAACTTCATTTACATGCAACACTTTTCATATAGAAACGACCATTAACACTTTGGTTCACACAAAAACATTTTAAGGGAGTATGAGTGTCAGATTTCAGATGCATTCGATGTCCTCGGTTTTTATCCATTTAAATAGGTGAAATATTTTTGCACATGCATCATATTTTCTTGGTCATGGGTCACTTTAAAATGCATAAAATAGACAATGATCAAAATTTATCAAATTCCAATTATATTTCCATATATTATAAGGCATATAAAAAGCTAATGGAAAGTGAAGGAAAATGCTAGAGAGAACTGTTTCCCGCCAAAATTGTGACGTGTAATATCTCTAAATTTCTTACATGGATTTTCAAAATTTTTCTCATTTTGTTCTAGTGGCAAAGCTCTTCAAAACAAAAGGTCAGAATTTCAATTCTAATTACAAAATTTCTGACACTCATACTCCCTTAATACACATACCAACACATTAATAAAAGCAACAACACTTCAATGTACACAACAACAAATATTCAAACAATTCCAAAGACATTAACACTTTACGCCAATTAACACTACAGCATATACACAACAACACTTCAATACACTCAACAACACTTCAATACACGTACCAAAATTTTAATACACACAACAACAAGACCAATTACATGTTTGGACCCGCGTCACCGTCACTCAAGTGTTTTTTTTCAAATTAATAGGATGAGGATGTCATTTATTTACCTTATTACAAAAACATTTTTCAATTGCATCGAATGTGTATACTATATATGAGTTTCAAATAAACCCATACTTTGTATCTTTATGAGAAAATATGTGTAAGCAATACAAAAATTCAAGAATGGCTGCCCATGATCAGTGTCTTCAAAACTGTGTAACGTCTCCTGACACATACTGAGTACCATGATGATATAATATGATAAAAATCAATAATTTGACATTTTCTAATCAAAACTGGCCTAAAGTGGAGGTTCACATCATCAATGTATTCAAACAATGGTACCAACTTTCAGAGGTATTTAGTCAGAGAAGTGAATGTTTCAGATTACACAAACCAGGTTCTGTTATGTTACAATATGGTGAAAAAAATAACTAAGTTCAACAATGCATAAATTCGCCATTTTTGTCTAAATCTGCCAAATAGGAAGGTGCACAAATTATATTATCAAGAACAAAGTTTCAAAAGCATCAGGTATTTGATGAAAAAAATGAAAAAGTTCAACAATGGATAAATTCGACAGTTTTATTCAAAACTCAGCTAAAAAAAGGTGCACCTTTTTTATTCGTCCAGAACAACTGTACAAAGTTTCAAAAGCATCAGGTATAAGCTGTCAGAGAATCATATTTTACAAACTCAGTACCGTAATGTTAAATGTTAAATGTAATGTTACAATTTGATGAAAAATGACTATGTTCAACAATGAATAAATTCGGCATTTTTTATTCAAAACTCACAAAACGATAAGGTGCACAATTTCAATGCGTCCAAAACAACTGTGCAAAGTTTCAGAGGTCAAAGGTGTCAGAGTTTCCGATTACACAAACTTGATATCCCCAAAGCATGACGGACAGACGGACGGACGGATGGAGTCGAGCGGCATCAGGTGTTAGAGATTCAGATTACACAAACTTAGTAATGTAATGTTAAAGTTTGATGAAAAAATGACTAAGTTTAACAATGTATAAATTCGACATTTTATTTAAAACTCACATAAAGGGTAGATGCATTTCTTCAATGTATCTATAACAACTGTGCAAAGTTTCAAAATCATCAGGCATAATGTGCTAGAGTATCAGATTACACAAACTCAGTATCGTAATGTAAAAAAATGATGAAAAAACGGATAAATTCGACAGTTTTATTCAAAACTCAGGAAGAAGCACATTTTCTATGCGCCCAGAACAACTGTAAAAAGTTTCAAAAGCATCAGGTATAAGCTGTCAGAAAATCCGATTATACAAACTCAGTACCGTAATGTTAAAATCTGATGAAAAATGACTAAGTTTAACAATGAATTAGTTCGACATTTTTATATTCAAAACTAACACAACCGGTGGGTGCACATCTTCAATGTGTCCACAACAACTGTGCAAAGTTTAAAAAGCATCAGGTATAAGCTGTCCGAGAATCAGGTTATACAAACTCAGAAACGTAATGTAAAACTTTGATGAAAAAGTTCAACAAATGATAAATTAGGTTTTTATTAAAAACTCACCAAAAGGAAGGTGCACATTTTTGATGCGTCCAAAACAACTGTAAAAAGTTTCAAAAGCATCAGGTATAAGCTGTCAGAAAATCAGATTACACAAACTCAGTACCGTTATGTAAAAATCTGATGAAAAATGACTATGTTCAACAATGAATAAATTCGGCATTTTTTATTCAAAACTCACAAAAAGGGTAGGTGCACAAAAGTGCAAAGTTTCAGAAGTATCAGGTTAACGGGGCCTGAGTTTCAGATTACACAAGCTTGGTACCCCCAAAGCGTGACGGACGGAGTCGATCGGCTTCTAGACCTTCGGTCACCGTTGGTGACGCAGGTAACAATTCAATACACGTAAAACACTTACATTCAAACAACAACAGCTTTATAAAAATACAAGTAACAGTACTTCAATACGCGTAACAACACTTAAGGTAGTTAGGGTGTCTAAAATTGAGTATCTCTTTTGCGAATCTAAGCAAAAATTCAATAATTCAATGAGAATGTTGTCTAAATGATCTAGTATGTTTTTTAATACAATGGTTTAAATAGAAATGAACAATGAGTATCAAATTTGTTCCAATAATAGTACATATTTGCCAAAAATTCAAAAGTTGTTTTTTTTCAAAGAGTACAATTCTATGCTGAAATTCCATATAATAGGTCCAATATTCTAAGTTTGTTAAAAAAAAAATAGTTGATCCCAATTCTTTTTCCGAAATTGTCAAAGACATTTTAGTAAAACACATTTATTATTTTTCCAAAAATGTTGGTTTATTTAATTTGGGGTTCCAAATTATTTGAATTAAGTTATCTTCCCTTTCTGGAAATTATTCATGTTTCATGAAATAGCTTTTTCAAAGGTCCGTGACATATCTTTTTTATGTTTTTAAATTAAAGTTCTATATCGTACCAGTAAATATACAAAGTTTGGAAAAAAATGTATGTCTGCTTATAGAAAAAAAATGTGCCCTTCAATAGTGGTAAAGGACTATTTCCTTTATAATTCTATTGTAAATATAGTGCGAAAAAACTAATTTGACCAATCTTTAGAACTGTGTATCTTTTTTGACATATCCGTGACCCCCGCCCCCATTTTTGGCATATTTCTATAGCATATTGCTCAAAATTTCATTGAACAAATTCTAAAAAATTCTTTTGTCTGAAACCAAGACACCCAACTACATTATATACTCGTACCAACACTTCAATACACGTACCAACACTTCAATACACGTACCAACAATTCAATACACGTACCAACACTTCAATACATGTTAACAACACTTCAAAACACATAACACTACTTCAATATACATAACGCTACATCAATACACGTAACAACTCTTCAGGGCACATAACAATACTTCATAACAACAACAGTTTTATAAATATACATATAATTCAAAAGACATAATATTTTCGCCCATTTAAACTATAGCATACACACAACACTTCAATACATTTCCAACATTTCAATACAGGTAACAACACTCCAATACACATAATAACACTTCAATACACATAAAAACACTTCAATACACGTAGCAACTCTTCAATACACGTAATAACACTTCAATAAACATAACAACACTTCAATATATGTAACAACTATTCAATACACGAAACAACTCTTCAATACTCATAGCAATACTTTAATACACGTAGCAACTCTTCAATACACGTAATATCACTTCAATACACATAACAACACTTCAATACACCTATAAACACATCAATACACGTAACAACACGTCAATACACGTAACAACACTTTTAATTAGATCCTCTTTTGGTTTTGTTTCTTATCAGTTTTTACACGCTTTTGGGTCGATGGACTTCAAAATGTTTCGGTTTGATCTGGACTGATGAGACATAAGTTGCCGAAATGTGCATATGCAGAAAATAAATTAACAGCGACTTGGGAATTTTGTTATTTATTACCATTGGGCCGATGCCTCTGCTGGTGAACTGTTAGTCCCCGAGGGTATTCACCAACCCGGTAGTCAGTACTTCGGTGCTGACCCGAAAACCGATTTTATTGAATTTTGCAATATCTAAATTTAACAAAATTTTGTTTTAAACTAAGGAGTATCTCCCTCATGCATAGCTCTGTATAGTTCGGTATATGGATTTCCCAATGTTTTGATTTTGTCTGCACTGATGAGATATAAGGTGTTGAAATGCGTATATGCAGAAAATAACTTAACATTGACTTAGGAATTTTGTAATTCAAAACACATAACAACACTTAAATACATGTAACAACACTTCAATACGTGTACCAACACATCAATACACCTAACAATACGTCAATACACCTAACAATACGTCAATACACAAAACAACACTTAAATGCACGTAACAACATTTCAATACACACAACCAGAACTTCAAATACTTGCAAACATTTCTATATACAACACCCACTAGCATTTCCACAATACAAACACCACTCTAATACACATAAACACTTATTATATATATATATATATATATATAATAACTTCTTTTACATACAACCAATTTTTCCATACAAATATACATACTAAAATACACATAAAAACACTTTTAAAATTCATACAGACACCAACTCTTCATTACAAATTTGCACAACATTAACGTCAAAAACCCCGGGGGTCACTCACTATGTATTGGGTGTCCGGGAGGTTCTGTCAAACTGGGTCTTTTTTCATACTTTTGTCTACGATGGGGCATGTGATATGAACTTTTCCTCAGAAGGGGTATATAGAATCCTGTCTCTTATTGGGTTATAAATAACCAATAACATTTTATCAAGCATTTTAAATAGACCTTAATCATGACAGATAAGCATCTGTACGGATAATATCAGTGATCTCCCATTTTAGAGCTTATCTAATGCATGATTTGACCTTCAAGAGACATTGGTTGTTCAAAATATATATATAGCATAGTGGAAGTTTTGTTTTTTAAATCGACAAATATTGACAACAATAATGGATGAGCCCACTTGTGGCTGAGTCTATTATTGGAGATAATATTTGAAGTGTCAGAACAAAAAAACTTCAATTATTTTTTTTTATCGGAAATAAACTAAATCACTTGATACAATAAATTTTGAAAAAAAGAGTATTTGCCTCACGAGATCAAAGAAAATGCGTTCAGATTACCGATAAAAATGCATTTTATTCATAAAAAGTGTAAAAGTGTAAAACTGATAACTTTGAGTCTCCTTCAATTATTTGTCAAATGAACATAAAACCCTCGGGGTGGGGGGATGGGGGGTAGTGGGTCTCCTGTACGTAGACTGGTCCTATTTTTTGGTGTGTATTTCCGAAATTGCTATTTTTGGTATTCACGTAATTCTCAACTATATTTGGGGTATTAATATTTATCAGATCTTTTCATAGTAGGCAAATCATGTTATTTTTTTTTTGTGGTATAATAATTTTATAAGTTTTGTTAGCATAGAAAATTAAGAAATGTTCCCTGGATATACACATGATAAATATCCCAGATATCATCGTCAAGTTGAAAAAAAAAGAAAAATTTTGGTTGAGTGAAAAATTCCATAAAAATGTGTCAACAAAAATTCAGGTCTCCTTTTTTTAATGTACAAAAAAGTATATGAGATATATGATATGAACACGGAAACTATAAATCGAAAATTTTCAGCTATAGGTAATTTTATTACCATTTTCTTGCTTCTGTGCAAATTTCAAATGATTTAATTGAGATTTGATGAAATTTTTATGTTTAGAAAATTTTAACCACAGGGTTGAAATAAATACTGACGACGACGCCCTCGAGGGAATTTTGTATCATTTTGTCTCGCTTTCGCGACTTTCGTCGCGGCCACGACAAAAATCAGAATCGTATATTTTCTTAATTCTTCTTACTACATCCTAAAGAAAAAAAAAAATGTTTCATAACTTCCTGTTATGAATGTAAATTAGATTTGGATCAAATATGCATCAGTAATATACTTCAGAGAAAAAGTCCAGTTAGTATGCACCTAGTCTACATGCCAAAGTGTTATAGATTTTCACGACGAATTGTAAGGTACACAATTCCGTTGCAGATTCCACCAGCACATGTAGCAAAGCTCAATATTTGATACAGAAGTCGTGGAGGGTTATCAGCGATAAACACCCATATACCATGAACAGCTGGGAAACAAAATCGCAGGCAAAACACTAGGACGAAAAATGACAAGCTCTTTGTAACTTTCACAAGATTTTTGGATGCTGCACTTTCTTGGCCTATTGCTTCTGAGATGCGTTTCCCTTCTTGGTATATATGAATCCATGTCAAGGAGTACATCACCACAATACCTACTAGAACTCCGGTCAGTACTACAAATATCATCAGGAAATTCCACAATACTCCTTTTCCTTCCTTTAGTCCACAACTAAAAAAAAATATGGATGGCTTGTTAAAATATAAGTAAATATTAAATTTAGATAAGTAAAAACAAAAGCAAAAAAAAGATAAATATCGAAGAAAAATCAGTAAATATGGAAGTAACATCGGTCAATCTCGAAGAAAAATAATAAATCATCGAAGTAACAACATCACTAGGTATCGAAGTAACAACATCACTAAGTATCGTAGTAACAACATCACTAAGTATCGAAGTATCGAAGTAACAACATCAGTAAGTATCAGTAAGCATCGAAGTATCGAAGTAACAACATCACTAAATATCGAAGTAACAACATCGCTAAGGATCGAAGTAACAACATCACTAAGTATCGAAGTAACATTAGTAAATATGGAAGCAACAAGCAGAATGCGTTATAGTGACAAAAATGTATGCTAATACATTACACAAATAATGTACACTCAAACGGGGACTTTTTTCGTTCGGATATTTGTTTTTCTGTTTTGTTTTTTTTGTTTTTTTTTCAGAAATCGGCTCATCCAAACGTGAAATATATGAAAGCTTCTTAGTTTTGAACTTTATTTTTCATACATAGTTAAAGAGACACTATCTAAGTAACAATAACATAAATATCACATGTATGGATTGTATAAAAAATTCAACCAGGAGGATGTACTTTTTCATATATAATGTTTATAAATCTACATATTTTTTCAAGAGTGGCAACATTATTAGAAAATTTACTTAATTTGAAAAAGTTTTGTCTTGTATTACAAAATTCTGGATTTAATTTACTTCTGTATGTTAGAACAGAACATGACATAATATAATAGGATCGATCATCAATGTCCGATGAGTCACAGAGATGACACAATCTTTCGTTTCTTGTCAGATTCTGCCATCTCCCCGACTCTATCGGTAGGTAATGACTACCGCATCTGAATATACACAATGTGTAGAAATTATTTGAAGATAACTTTAGTAAGTATGTGTCAAACTTAACGTCAGTTTTGAAGATTCTATTACAAGGACATTTTGGGAACATGATTATGTCAGACAAACACTTCTACATTAATGTGGTCTTTCAGTCTCTGTCGACACATGAACAATCTGGTTTTGTCAAATATTGGACATAACACAATTTTTAAAGATATTTTTAATAAATGATAGCCATTTAAATTCAAAACCATAAATACAAAAATATACATAGAGACGTTTATATCAAGAGACATCTATATGTGTTATCTTACTTTGCACTAGAAATAACCATGGGCTCTTTAGCATCTAAGATCATTCTGCACATGCAATACAGCTATGAGTTGAATGTTTCAAGTGTAAAATTACTTTACAAAATTTTAAGTGCACCCGCTCTATTAATTCAAAACTCTCAAAGCCCCGAGCTTTGGATTCGTAAAGCAGATTGGGAACACCAATTTAATCAAATAATTCAGACTTATATTCAGTACTATTATCTCGACATTTTTTTAAATACGGTACATTGCCTTTGTTGCTTGGTAACATAAATATTTTCTGGTTTTGTTAGAAAGAACCACTTTTTCAAAATAAAACTCTAGATATTTATAGTTTTTTACTATCTCTATTTTTCTATTGCGTATATAAAGCCTTAAATTTCGGTGAATACTTCCTTATAATAAGTAAAAATTAATCTTTTTTAATGTTGATTCTAAGCTGCAATTTATCAAGGTAATTAGCAATTAGCTAAATACCGAAGTTACTGTTAATTTACTTTCTGCATATGCGCATTTCGAAAACATTTTACATATTTTGTAAATCATTACAGTATTTCTTTCTGACATTAATACTGTGTCGTAAATACCGAAGTTACTGTGAATTTACTTTCTGCATATGCGCATTTCGAAAACATTTTACATATTTTGTAAATCATAACAGTATTTCTCTCTGACATTAATACTGTGTCGTAAGCATATAAAAGCAGAAACATCATAAGATATATAGTCAATTAATTCTCAAAATCAGAAAAAATTGACTGAACACAATTCAGATCTTTCCCTTCCAAATAATGTTTCAAATCATTAAATAGATGGCAAAAAGCTTTTGTCCTCGTCGAACACTAATTTCACAATTAAACAGGCCAAATTTTGCGCTGTATGAATAAGTCTCGACTTGCCATTCTGATACATATTTTCTATTGAAATAAAAAAATTCCCCATCTCATTTTCAAACAATTTAAAAAACAAACAATTTCTCTGAACAAGGTCAAATGCCTTCTCAAAATCTATGAAGGAACAAGAGTATCTTTTTCTTTAATTTCAACAATTCAAATAAAGCATGTAATGTAAATAAATAATCATTCGTAGAATAACCCTATCTAAAACCAGATTGATTCTCTGGTAAAATTTGAGATCCATATAAATATTCACACAATCTAGAATTTAAAATAATTTTACAGCTGTTATTAATAAAATAAAAGTAAAAGTGACAACAAAAGTCCGAATCGATCAAAGGAAGAGACCGGCAGTAAGGAAAATCCGTATAACATTCGACTGAATGAGGGGAACACAATCCGACACAGAACATTTTTGGCAAGCCGTCATATTCCCGACTTAGAACGGGCATTTTATAAATAAAATGGTGGGTTAAACCAGGTTTATTGATGCATCAACCTCCCGC
>MJUU01057310.1:0-16117 GCA_002080025.1 Modiolus philippinarum | reverse complement strand
AAATCTAAAAGGGGGTTATAGCCCCTTCTCCCCGTGTCCCTTTTATGCTATCATTCTTAAAGATTTAAATTAGCAGATTAGCACCAAACGGGGGAGGGGGAACTCTCAAATATTTTGTACGGGGACGTGCGGCTGAGGGTCCAAAAATTGCACCCGAATTAATACTAGACTATGATCGAAATCCATACCCGAATGAATACTGCCCTTATATATGACACCCATAAAAATACTAATGTACAACGTAAATTTATTGTATAATTAGAAGAAAAAGGTACAAATTCTTAAATGTGGCATATAAAATTTGTCAATTCATAAAAGGGATTTTTTTCTAATGAATCTTCTCACAATATTTATGCGAAATTGAAATAAAAACAATTTTATACCAGATGTGATGAAAATGGACCAATATAAATATAAAAGAGGAAAAATAAGCATCAAATAAATACTAAGCACCAAATTTCCCGCACGTCCCCGTATCTCGAACCCGTATACCAATATATATATTTAGGAAGTTACCCCTGCGGAACTAGCACTTTTAAGTGTGTTTTATTCGTAATAAGTAATAGTCCTACTTGATTCAATACCTGAAATAAGTAAATAATTTACTAGTATTGTGTATAAAAATACTCACCTTAGTAATACAATTACTCAACCTGCGAGTGGAATAAGTAATTTCATTACTTGTTTCAGTCACAATTAATACTAGATTTTGTATTTGAACTACTATAGTTACTTATTTTCATACTAATTTAAGTAACCGTTTTACTAAAAGAAATAAGTAAATTCATTACTTAGTAATTGGAATACTTAGTAATTCATTACTAAGTATTACAAGTCATGATTGGTAATTACTTAAGATTCTGACAACTTTAAATACTTAAATATTTACTTAATTTGAGTAATTGATTACTTGTTTTAAACAATAGTAAGTAATATTTTTTTTAGAGTGAAGTTGATGGAGATATTTTACGGTTTCTGGATTAAATGGTAATTACAAGAGATGGGAGTTTATTGGTGGCAAAGTGGAGGAATTGTGACGTTTTAAAGAGACTACTGATACACCTACTTCAGCTTCGTACTTAGATCTTTTGATATACATTGAAGAAGATGGACGTTTGAAGTCTAGCTATATGACAAACGTGATGACTTAAACTTCCCAATTGTGAACTTTCCCTTTCTGAGCAGCAATATACCTACCTCTCCAGCATATGGAGTGTACATTTCACTGTTGATTCCTTACTGTCGGGCATGTAGTGTATACAGTGATTTTTTTAATAGAGCAAAAACACTGTCCTTAAAGCTGCTTAGTCAGGGATTTGTTCAGCCTTTGTTACTTTCGTCCCTTCAGAAATTCTATGGCCGTCACCATGACATCATTAACAGATATGACATGTCTGTGTCCCAAATTAAAACGGACATTTTCAGCTAGATTTCACGGATTTGGCATGCCCGGTTTCGACTCTACCCTGGATTGACTCACTGATAGTGTGACGGGTGCCACTAGTGGAGCAGGACATGCTTACCCTTCCGGAGCACCTGATGTCATTCCCGCTTACCATGGGAGTTCACACTATGAGTGCCTTATTCCTAATGTCGTCTTTTCTATTTCCGTCTATTGTGGCTGTCTCACGTCCTTGTTTTGTCCTTGTTTTTCTCTGTTGCAGTTTTTGCCATGTCTTTGGACTTCGATTTTTGTAATCATCACTTCCCCTGTTCCTTCGGTATTCTACTGCCGTTGTTTTAAATATGTAAGTCACAAAGCTGTCAAATTACTTTTCTGTCCTAAAAATCAAACCTACCCCGTAACCGACTCTTCATTTTTCAAATGTGCGATCAATTGCGCAGACAGCACAATTGTCTACCGTAAACATTGATATATCAGACTTATTTTCATACCATGGTTTATTGAATAAAATTTCTAGCCTGGTTTAAGTTAAAACTATAGTGACCACAATAAACTTTATATCCATCATTTAATTTCAGTTATAATTTCACATTGCCGCAATGAAGCTAAAACTTTATCACAATGCCTCATATTCAGTCTCATTCAGTAAGATTGTATTATTTTATATAACAGTATGTTATTTGCAAATTAAATTTGTTGTTACGTCAAATTAACGTCATTGGAATTCAATATTTATGTGATCTTGAAACAAGGTATATCATAATTTGTCGTAACAGAAACACTTAAACGACCCGTGAGAATTGTACGTCGTTACAAACCAACAATTATTATCAATTTCAATTGCGAATTCATCTTTATTATAAATAAATATGTCACATTAAAATAAATTTTGAATACTTCAATAATTTCAGTCAGAACTCTAATCATAAGTTGAATTTCTACATCAGCTTGCTTTCTGCAGTAAGCTGTGCCTCCAAAATGGCCAGTATAGAGTCCATTCCTTTAGTTATAAGTAAAAAGTGGACATCAAAGGCTGTGGAGTGTTTGAGTAAAGTATTTATATAAGCGCTATTGTTTTGTATCAGGTCAAAGCGTTAGTTAGTGATTTGGGTTCACATTGGTTCTTTTTGTTTACAATAATACTTTTACAACTTACTCTTACACAAAATGAAGTAGAGCTCCAGATATCTAAAATCTTCCTTTGTATTACGAATCAAGATGATAACGTTTATCCACAGGTTAAAATTTACTTTAAATATATTATTCAAATATTTGAAACCGTTTTCATGAGGTGTAGAATTTTAAAGAATGTTTATGCACAGGTGCAGTATTAAAAAATAGCACTCAGAAAAGACTGAACATAAAGCATATTGCTCCTTAAAATTGTATCTCTTCAATATCTTCAATGGCTTTGAGTTATACAGTTTTAGATATGAGTGTGTTTTTCTTTGATGGCTGCAAGATATTGTAATTAGAGTGAGCTGCCAACGGGTACATGGCTTTGTTTAAAGTAATAGATTCCAAAATTAACTGATGAAAATGCCAAAGATAAAAGATTTTGGCATAAATAGCACGTGTGCACAAGGTTTTTAAATATATCATTCTGCAATTAATGAAAGTTAAGATATTGAAGAAGTCTTTCAGTACGCTTCCCATAGAGCAGATATTAGGTTCAGCAATTTGATATATTTGAAAAGATACCTCAACCTACAATACCAGGATCCAGAGGAAATGCGCATGAGACAGTCTTAACAAATAACAACAAGCTTGGTAACATCTTTTAGTTGTTACACTACTTTCAAAAATGGAATACAGGTACCTGAACTGGTTTTCAAAGGGACCGTCTACATAGTTGCCGGGCCTCCACAAATGGTGGATATGGTAATGCCCTTTAAACGCGAGAACCATTGTGGAGAAACTACACTATCAATGCCATAGAAAGATCCCATATGTTTGTAATTTTAACAAATGAAGTTTTCTACATCATTTCGCCATAAAGGAGTAGGTTTGGTAAGGGCCTTATTGGCCTCAAAAAATAAGTTTAAATTCACGTTATTTTTTGTTGAAATGGGAGGGCCAATGCTTTCGTTCTAACAAGTTGGTAAATTATATAATTGGTTCTTGAATGTGCTCTATATTTCCGATTAGGAAAACCGTTCGAAAATATGCCAAATTCCTTGTATTTATATGAAAACGTTCGAAAATAGCATTAATATGACGTCAGAATTGTACCTTTTGTGACTTCATGAGTTCTAAATTTTGTATTTTTTCTTTTAGTAGGATCTGAACTTTCAAACGAACATAACAGGTGCAACTTAAAAATCACCGAAATTTAGGGCCAAATCAGCCCCTTATCGCACCTTGTCCTTTCAACATAATCGAGGAAAATCAACTTAGTATGAAGTATTTTTAGGCAGAACTATGTAATTTTTTAAGTCAGAGTAATTTGGATTTCGTGGTTTTGATTGCAATCAAAGATGGGTACCCAGGAATTTAAGGAGTGTTACAAATGCTTTTAACAGGACACTATTCTTTAAATGTGGTACAGGTATTTATGTGTTTCCTAAAAGGTTCCATTCTCTAGTTATGAAGAAAATAAAAATAATAGTGCAATCATACCATAAATAGTGTAGTGGGAGCAATATTTTAATGCAAGGAGTGTTAAAACAAATAATTAGACTGAAGTTTACTATTATATATAATTTTATTATGTCCTGTAGGCATTTTTAAAAATAACAAGGAAATATTCGCGGCAATTTTATTTCACGTTTTTCGTGGAAAGGGACGATGCACGAAAATAAAACTGTGGCGATTTTTTTATGAAATAGGTAAATTAAGTACCCCGACTGACAATTGCGAACTCAGGATCGTGCTAAATAAAACGTAATTTCCCGGTTTACAGTATTGAGTTTTTGATCAAAGGATACGAGTATTGATATGTTATGCTTGTTGGCCACTCCGCATCGATGACAAAAAGAATACATGGATGCAGCGTTGTTCAACGTTTCACCAGTAAATTCCACTCAAATCGGTGCTAAGGGTCATTTTTAACTTTTTTTGAAATAGATACAATAACGTAACGCTCACTCCACTACAGTACTGTGAAGGTTACGACTTGGTCCAATTTCCCGTAATGGAGCATCCCCGGTGTGATATACACTGGGCGAAATCATGGTTTTATTGTGAGGTCACCAGACCTCTGATAGTAGAAAATTTCCAAATTTACATTTTTCTTCCTCAATCAATCAAATATATGTATAATCTTCCTATGACAAGTAGTGCACATCAAATTGAAAATTTGAAGCAAAGGCTATGAAAATTAAATCGCCGGTTTGACAGAGACTAATGAATAAAATCATAAAATGCTGCCACGGATTCTGCAAATCAATGTCGGTCATCCACCGGGATTTAACGTCAACATGGAAATGTCCGGATTATGTTTCAAAATTCTTCCGATCATATTCCTCAAAATAAATTTCAAAATGGCCGAAACTTGGAGAAAATTTTGAAACGCGTTTCGAAAAGGAACGTTTTGAGCCACTTAAGAAGAATGTTTCACAGAAATATAAGAATCATTAGCAGTAAAAAATGAAAATGTTTATTTATCAGTAGGTATTTTGCACAAAGATTGAAACAGATTTTGCTCCTTTATGACCAATGGGAACGCGTCGCAACCCTCACAGGAACGAAGTGTACTGAGGGTTACGTTATCGTATCTAATTTTGAGGTAGGAGTGTTTGCTCTTTGCTGGAGGCTTCAAAATGAAGAACAACAATGAAAGCGTTGTTCCATTTGCTTAATCTTGCCATTTTTATAGGAATTTGTCTCATGTAAAGATACTTTATATCCCTTATTTGTTCACTGAGAACTACAACCTTGTAAAATATTGAATCATTATAAAATGTGTCCAAAAATTCGTCTCATTATATAAGAAAATGGCTTTAAAAATCTTGAATTATAAGAAAGAACATTGCCCTATTCATTGAATGTCTTTTCTCATTTTTAAATTAAGCTAAGGTGCTCACTTTGTCGCGATTCCATGAAAAACATGACCACCAGCGTTGGACATATTTTTAACATTGGATCCTATGGAAAAATCAAATTGTTATCGTCTCCTCTACAACCACTGAAGCAAAGAAGCAAATTAAGCTAAAATTTACAGGAATATTGTATTGACGACCTTTTACAAAGATTACTAATTTTGTATCGATCTGATTAAAAGCATGACTATCAACAACATTGGACCCTATTGATAAATTATATTTAGATCTTCTTTTCTTGAACCAATGAAGCAAATTCAATCAAACTTAACAGGAATGGTGTATGGAAAGTCCTTTAAAAAGATTGCTCATTTTGTATTAATTGTATAAAAGTATGGCCGCAAGCGCGGAAATGTTTTAACATTGGACCCTAAGGTAAAATCACAATTTTATATTCACCTCTGGAAGCAAATTCCTCCAAAATCATGGAAGGTCCTTTACAGAAAGTTGCCCATTTAATCCCTATTTGATGAAAACTATGGCCGCCAGCTCTGGGCAAGTTTTAATATTGGATCCTCTGGAAAAAAATCACACTTAAATGTTCTTCTCTGCAACTACTAAAGCTTATTCAACCACAATTTTCGGGAATGATGTATGGTAGGTCCTTTAAAAAGATTGCTGAATTTGTTCCGATGCGACGAAAAAACATGGCAATAAGCTTTGAATAAAGATTTACATTGGAACGAGTAGGAAAATAATCATTTAATCATCTGCTATGAAACTAAAGAAGCAAATTTTACTAATCTGATTTAGGATGAAGTATGCAATGCCTTTACTAAGATTGCTCATTTCTATCTAAGTTTGTATATTTAATTCTAAAATTAACATAAACAGCCTCTAAGGCTAAATACTCCCCTATGTTTTTTTACATTAAAGTGTTGGATACCAAACACCGAGGTTACCGTTAATTTAGTTTCTGCAGTAGAAAACCAAAGGAACAACAGATGCGTTAAATAGAAATATCAAAACTCCGAAACATTGCAAAAAAACTAAAAAAAAACAAAATAAACAAACAAACAAAAACAAAGCAAAACAATGAAAAATAAATAAATAAAATAAAACCAACAACAACATATAATAAAAAAAATACAAGAACATGAAAAAACAAGAAAATACCACCTGAGGTATCAACGAAAATATGTCATAACATATAAACAACCATATTAAATTAAAAAAAAACTTCATTTTTTGAAGATTTTTGACTGTTAATAAAATGAATTAAGCCAATGCATGTTATCGCAATCAGAAAATAACATTGTTACGACCATTAGAAATGCATCGCAGTTCCCCTAATATTAATCTTGAAATATGCCATAAATGTTGCCAAAATCACATATCCATATAACTGTTGGGAATATATTAATGTTTTCTGATTATGACATTAAAGAAATCTACAGGTCAATTACCAAAACAATATTATAAATATAATAAATAACACAACAATGATTTTACTATGTTTTCGCTCTATTTTAAACAAGTGAATTCAAAGAAGTTATACCGTTAAGGTTAAATAAATTTTTGTTCATTGGATTTTGAATATCTGCCGGTTTTTAGCATTAAGGTATTTGCTAGTCATGTTTTGGGATTTATATGAAAAGGAAAGGGAATGGGGTAAATGTCAAGGAGACAACATCCCATATCAAGGTTATGTCAGATTTTTTGTGTCGTCTGGTTCATCCTTTTCAAAGAGATCGAGATCACCAACCTATCATTTTTTTTCACTTAAATTATTGTTCTTTAAATCTTGGAACAAACAATCAGTTATTTCAAATCTTATTTATTTTCGAATGGAGTAGTGAATCGTCTTAACAACTATTTATAATGAAATTAGGCTATTTTAGCACGTCAAAAAATGATAATTACATATCTACTAGCAGTATAAACCATTTAATCAATGACTTTAAAAATTGTAGTTTCTTGTGTATTAATATTTCAACACTCACGCATACTAGTATTCCTATTTCACTCATTAATTTAAAAAGATAA
Source organism: Modiolus philippinarum (assembly GCA_002080025.1). Lineage (NCBI taxonomy): Eukaryota > Metazoa > Mollusca > Bivalvia > Mytilida > Modiolidae > Modiolus > Modiolus philippinarum. The sequence continues at coordinate 8,686 of MJUU01057310.1, read as the reverse complement.
TTCTGATAAAAAATAGTTACAAACTTTCATTTAATGATTTACAGTTACAGTTAAATATATTCATTTAAATTTCAGGCATCGTATTCAATTTTTAGGTGGTCTATTGCTTTGGCGTTAATTTCACATTCTCGGCACTTAACAGCTAATAGATATCCTACAGAAACAGCGATAAGAGCACTTTGCCAGTTTAATTGATGTTTGTTGACAATCCCGCACCCATGACCAAGAAAGACATGGATGTAGCGTTGCTCGACAATTAGCAAAGAATTCCGCTTAAACCGGTGCTAGGGGCCGTCTTGAANCATTGTTGAAGGCCTCATGGTGACTTCAAGATGAAGAACAACAATAAAAGCGTTGTTCCTTTGCCTGTTTTTTACCATGTATTTGTAGAGACTTTGTCTCATGTGCATTTACTCCATATCCTTTTATTCACCATGTTCTATTTGGGAATTGTTGCAAAACATTTTATTTATGTATCATTTAATCCATTCATAAGTAAATTAACTCATATTCTCAAATTGCAGTATAAAAACAATAGTGTCTTCAAATATGAGATTTATTTGTATTTGGTACGAGAAAGGTTGCAATGCTCTCTGAAGCTCGCATTGTCCCTGTTTCTAAACTTGATACAATTAAATCGCATACTTGAAAACACTACATAATATTGTTAAAAATCTGATACAAAGAATAATTTCAGCTGTCATATGCACATTTTCTTGGTCAACGGATAACAGTAAGGGTTCAGCCATAGGTTAATGGCTCCCTTAGTAATTGATCATAATCCCTTATCCGTTGTCTTTAAATGTGTGCATGATGGCTGTTAAATATTTTATCACATTTGTGGGAGAGTGACCCAACAATTTTACACCATTTAAAAAATACAGAGCAGCTTTATTCCGACATTATAAAGCCAATCAGATTTTCAATTTATTTAACAAAGAAAAGCTAATTGATAGACTAAGTTCCGTAGTACAGGATAATTTCCTTACATAATGCAATATGTGTCCCTTTCAGATGCATTTGGCAGTTATTGAAAAGAAATATACGAAATATGTTGACCAAGCTCAATTTTGGTCGACAGTTTCTTGGATTGTGTAATGCAAAAATCTTGGCTGTATTGATCAAACTCCCAAGATAAACATGAAAGCATGTTATGAATGTCTGCGTTTAAGAACTCAAAATTTAATCTAGGAATCAGAACTTGACAAAATCTATTGTCTGTTGAATGCTTTTCATCCAGATTTACGTAAAAGCTAATTAATATTTGTTAACTTTGTAGCTTCAAGTGCAATACGGGAAGATTCATTATTGACTTCCATTTTATCCTTCATTTTTTAAAAGTTATCCGGATAAAGTGTCCTCTTGGTCTTCTAGAAATTTTATATAAATACATACATCCGCTAAGATGATTTCCTGTCAATCTTCAATTTTAATCCAAATAGATTTAGTTTAGAATATTGATTATGTGTCAATTCAAGATGCCATCAGTAGAAAATATCAAGCCAAGATGTGTGTGTTCTAAAGTTAAGGTGTTTGATAATGTGCCCCCTTTTTTACGTGATGTAACTCATTCTGTTACATTCAGATTTAGATTACAAGCCATAAATGAGCCAAATCTTTTTAAGGTACCTATTTATGGAAACTTTTACAAGATTTTCAACTTTGGAGAAACAGAATTGAATAGGAATTGTTCGTATACTGTTGATTAATTTTGAAATTCTGGAAACGATTTTCCTGTTCGAATTGTCATAATCGAAAGAGACATAGTGAAAAAAGCCTAATCATAAAGTAAATAATTAACCTCTAATACAATATCGTTAATGGAAATCAAGTAATGTGAATGTTCAGTATCCGACAATCTCTTGCCGAGAAGAAGACCGCTATTAATTTATAGCTGGTACCCTAACATTTTCCCTTTGAAAATAATATTCTAACCTTGTAACCACAATAATAAATAGCCGACTTTTTTATTCTTTAATTTAAAAATCAATTAATGTCCAAGAATATCAACCAAATATTTTTGCCTTCATGTAATGCTTTCTGAAAATCAGCCAAAATGTATGGAATCATTCAAATTTAAACCCGAATTACAATGTATGACGGGCTGTAAGGAAACTCACAAAATTAAAGATATGTTTACTAATGCATTTATCAAATGATGTAACAAGAAAACATAGTAACGTACTCAGCCGATTAATTTCAGTATGTTCTTGTGATCCTTTTGTCCTGAGAGTAATGTTTTCAATATAAGGATCTAACCACGTTTCTAGGAGGGTCAATATATACAACTTCGGTTGACTTTAAAGTAATCAAATCTTATGTAGGAATTAAAATTAAGAAATAATTCAAGGGCGATTTTACAACGGGTTGGCTGGCCCTTTATTGCAAATATTCGCCCTGAGCAAATGCGAGGGGTAAAATATAGGCGTAAAATCAACATATATTCACGTTCCCGTGAATTATTTCAATTCTAATTTAGCACACAGGGTACAGAAAAGATTATATGAATCTAACACCGGTGAAAAGACAAGATCAAGAAATCTCAGACACCCAAGGGTAAGATTTCAATTTTTCTCTGACGAGGCTACGATTTATTCACCACCATGCCTTTCTTGTCATCCGTCGTTCCTAAGCGACGTCAATGACGTCAAAATGCGTTGCTTGGTAAATTCTGTCTTGTACCAGGGGGTACAAGACAAGGAAATCTCACACCGCTATAAATAGGAACTGTTCTGTCTCAAAATTGAGAATAATTATTCTTTGTATTCATAGGTAAAATAACCATCAAGTATGACGTTTTGTCCTATCACTCTGCAAAAAACCGTCGTCAAATCGTCTTTGACGTTATTAGAAGTACCATCGATAGTCATGACATTACTCAAGAGTATATGTTGATTTTCCCATGGTTACGGACACAATGCGATTAAAGGACGTCATATTAGAATTTGAATTTTGAGCTGTACAGAACAAATAAGTATAATGAAATAACAACACATATATGCTCAGCCGCTAGGGTCAGTCTCGAATACAAGACAAAATATCGAATGAAGATGGGTCCGAATTGGATGAAGTAAAATGTTAAACCAATAATCCAAGTACAATGGCATCTCCGGAAAAACAAAGAAATGAAGACATCAAATCAGGTACGACAAAGAACGAAAAAGGAAGACACACATACACAGATGAACAACACAAACACAATAAAAAGCAGAGTTAGCATGTTCTTCGTCTTATAAGACACCAGCCGCGTTGAACATGTTACCTTCATTACCAATGTAAGTATCGCAACAAAATTAAATAAACTTCATACTCATTTTAATAATGACTATATTGAACAGATGTATCATGATAAGAAGGGGGTATTTTCTCAAAATACAAAATGTGAGGAGTTAAATTTCTTTGGGGTCTGATCATTTAAGCACATAGATGATTCTTGGATAAACATTGAGACAAGCTTTTCGGTTAAGGTTAAATAAGGCACATGCGTTTTGTCAAATACCATAATGTAATGAGAAATTCAGTAGTTTTGTAAAACAAAATCAAGGATATCCAAAAAATTAAATGGCTATTATCCAATCAGAATACAGCTTAATTACATGAGGTGTCACCAGAAATATATAGTTTGATTTATATGGACTATTAACCAACTACAAATATTTTGTTGATTGATTCCATCATATGAATCAGCATTTTCGTGGCTTTGATTAATTACTTAGACTTGCATACAAATAAAGATATCGTAGACAGATAATGACCGACTCCGACTACATGATTTACGTACATGTATAATATATCAATGAGGTCTAGTGCACATGACTAGAACATCAGACTCCTTTCAAGAAAAAACCCATCACGTGTGTGAAGTATCCAATACTTAAATAACTACGTAACAGGACTGCTCACTAAGCATAATACATACAACATGTATGAAATAGAAACTAAGTCACCTTGAAAAATGATACAGTCATAAATCACTATGGATGGTCAAAAGAATTTAAATATATAAATATATACAGTGCCAAGTACTTTTATGATTTTGTCTTTTCTATTTAGATCTTATTGGAAATGCAAAAAGATAAAAGATTGAAAATATGACTTTGGCATAAATGGCAAGTGTTCACAAAGTTTTTAAATATCGTCCTGCAATTATTGAAAGTTAAGATAGTGAAGAGGTCCTTCTTTACGCTTCCCGATCAACAATTTAATATGTATTAAATGATACCTCAATCTACCAATAAAGGATGTAGAGTAAATGCACATTAGACAGTCTCTACAAATAATAACAAGCTTGGCATTATCTTTTGATTGTTACTCTTCTTTCAATAATCGGTTTTAGAGGGACCGTCTACAGAATTGCTGGGTGTCCCCAAGGGGAGAACCATTGCAGAATTATATAAATGTTCAAGTCAGAGTAATTTAAAATTCATTATTTGTATGGAAATCAAAGAAAGGTATCAAAAATATGAAAAATGCTTTTAACAGGACACCATTCTTTAAATGTGGTTTTACCTGTTTTCTGAACGGTTCTATCCGAAACTTATCAAGAAAACTAAAAACCATCGTGCATTCTTAACATAAATAGAGTAGTGGGAGCAATATTGTGATGTCAGGACTGTTACAACAAATGATAAGACTTAGTTGTCTTCTTTATCTATATGTCATTTAGTTAGTTCTTACTATAAACAAGGAAATATTCGCAGCAATTTTATTTTGCGTTTTCGCAGTAAGGGACGAAGCGCGAAAATAAAACTGTCACGATTTTTTTTATGAAATAGATCGATTAGGTATCTCGACTGACAACTGCGAATTCCAGACTGTGCTAAATAAAACAATTTCCCGGTTGACAGTATCGAGGTTTTGATCAAAGGATACTGTAAACCAACTTATTTTCGCGAGCGATTTACTTTCGCAAAAGGACAAATGGACGTAGCGTTGTTCAACATTAAGCAAGTGAATTTCGCTCCAATTGTGCTAGAGACCATCTTGATCTTACTTTGAGGTAGAAGTGTTTTTTCTTTGTTGAAGGCTTCAAAATGAAGAACAGCAATGAAAGCGTCGTTCCATTTGCTTATTCTTACCAAGTCCGGCTATTCTGAGTTCTAATCGTTATTTATGTTTGTCTCTTGTTTTCATTATCTAGTGTAGTTCGCTTGTGAATTGTGGCATGTGATTGTAGTTCCCTGCCATTGTAGGTATTTACTGTTATCCTGTTTTTGTAATTTTATAGGGATTTTGTCCCATGTAGATTTATGCATATCCTTTTATTTGTTCATTGAGACCAACAGTTTAGTAAAATATTGAATCACTATGAAAATGTGTTCAAAATTCGTTTCATTATAAGGAAATAGCCTTAAAAAATCTTCAATAATAAGAAAGGATATTTCCCTATTCATTGAATGTCTTTTGTCATTTTGAAATTAAGGTAAGTTTTATCACGTAGTATTCTAATCAGATAAAAAAGTCTTTGTCACAATACTGACAAAATCTTGTTCTGTAACCATTTTCGTTGAATTCTAAACAAAAATTAAAATGTTCAAATATGATTTTATTTTCCAGCTCGATTCAATGATGTAATCCAAATTCAAGATAATTCTACTATTTGGCCTTTGCTATTTATTTAACCATTCATTTCCAAATTGTTTAGAGTAGACAATTTTCATGTCAATATTAATAGATTGATAACATATAGATTTCTCCATATAAAGTATTCTATTTGAAGTGATCTTTATCGTGGATAGCTATTTTTCAGACAATACCAATCAAATTTATAAGCTAAATTTTGAACTTCAGTTAAATGATCCAATAGTACAACTTTATCTTGTAGAGTATGAATATTTTTCTGTATTTAGGTATTTTGCTGACGGTAAGAAATAACTAAATACCGAAGCTACTGTGAATTTAATTTCTGCATATGCGCATTTGGACTCTATTTATGTCTCTTCAGTGAAGAAATGGGAATTCTTTTGGAAACATATTTATGTATGATTTCGAGATTAAAATTTTCTATATGAGTAAGACTTTCTTTGATTTGGTCATAAATGTAACGTGGTTCAATAAACACTCATGTTCTTAGATCTAAAAGAAAGGAAACTAAAATGGCAAAGTCATGACTTTTGGTTAACAGTGATAAAAAAGGGTTTTACAGAAATATATGAATTCTACAATATATTTCCTTTTATTGCAATAAGTTGTCATGCCCAGAATAGATTTGCTTTGGATTTTCAAATCCTTAATTGCATAACTTGTAAACTGCAAAATGTGACACTCCAGACAAAAAGCAGAAAAGAAATGAATAAAGTAAAATTATTAAGAAGTATGCAACAGTGAGTGTGATCAGATATTTCTCTCTGTGTTATATCTAGGGTAATAGACTATTTATTAAATTAATTAATTTTATGCTTTTTTAATGTGGAGAGGAGTGTGACAAATTTTCACTGGTTGACTTTGCCCTTTTCAAATTAGAATTACAAAAATGGTTTTGTATCAATAATTTATTTTTTATCGCAACCTGTTGCAGATAAATAAGTCTTTCAAATTGAAAGAAAAATATACCCTGCAACATCTTGAGCTCGTGGTAGTATTTATTTTTAATTATAGATGAAAGAAAGCGATTTACATCGTATTTCATGAAATTTTTGGTACGGAAGAATTGGTAATTTTGTACCAAAATATTTATTTTTGTTGTTGAAACAAAACAATTATTGAGATATGGTTCTATTATTTGTTTGAATGATGAAAATGTTTGATAGCTATGTTAATTTTGTAAAGAATTCTTAAAATTTTCATTATAAAATAATAATGTATCAATTAATTGTAGTAATTCAGTTTCTGCATTTGCGCATTTATACATGTACAACTTATGTCTCATCAGTGCAGATGAAATCAAAACATTTGGAAATTTATAAATCAAAATATGTTTAAAAGCCGATAGAGAAAATATTACCAATAAGATCTAAATAGTTAAGCCAAAATCAGTTAAGGAGAAAGTTATGCAAAAGGGAGTATTTCTTAGTTTTGTACTAAATTTTGTTGAATAAAGATATTGTATGCTTCCTAATAAAATCCGTTTTGTGGCCAGCACTGATGTACTGGCTATTTGGATGATTAATACCCTCGGGCACTGACAGTCCACCCACAGAGGCATCGGCCAAGTGGTAATAAATAACAAAATACGATGTAACTATTAATTTAGTTTCTGCATATGCGCATTTCGACAACTAATGTCTAATTAGTGCAGATAAAATTAAACATTTTGAAATTCATATACCAAAATATGTGTAAAAGCTGAAAGAGGACAAATTATCGACTTTTAAATATTTTGATTTGATCTGCATAAGAGAGACATGAGCTGTCACAATGGCCATTTGCAAAATCTAAATTTTGAATATCTTTCCTATTTTATTATTTTGGCGTCCGTCGCCTGTCTGTCCATTAAATCTTCACGTTTTAATCGTCTTTTCTAAAACTAATGCAGCAAGGTTAACCAAACTTTGCAGAAATATTGTACGGGAGGCCGTTTACGAAGATTGCTAACTTTGTCGCAATTCGATAAAAAAAAACATGACCACCAGCGCTAGACATATCTTAACATTGGATGTACTGAGCCTGACTCCGCGAGCATAACCTAGGTCGTGGCCCAAAAAACCAGTGTGGCTCTAATATTTTAACTAGAAGGTGAACAATATGATGGTAAAAACACTGATATTGAACTAAGCTCAAATTCCAATATTATTTGGACATCAATATTGGCGTGTGAATGACTCGAGAGAAAGGTGGAGTCGGGAAACGGAACTACACATTTAACATTCACACGGTGCATTCGGAATTTCTCCTTGTTTGTCGTGACAAAAACACTAATTTAGACAATGCACTCCCCTTCTGATATCTACTTGATATCACTATTCTTTAAATAAACTACAGAAATTTATCATACATTCACATATTCCTGAATATGATCTATATACATTTTATACACAATCTTTCACCAGAAGAATGATCTCGGTGATCGTTAACTGATCTTGAATTCACAGATGAACGATAAATACGACAAAATAGAATACAACGCTATCCAGGTTGGGATGTGCTCGAGTCTTCTGGGGAAATATAAGGACGAATCCCACTATCATCGCCAGGGGTCGACAAGCTGGTATTTCACCCCAGAGTTCTGACTGGGTTCACAAGTGAGAAGGAGTTTAGATCCCAATAACCACTCACTATTATGAATGTCACTAGCTGGCGGTGATCTTGTGGCTGCATCAGCAGGGTTTTTACTTTTGGTCACATAATTCCATTGTTCTGGACTGCTGAACATTCGTATTCACTCTACTCTATTCCCAGCATAAATAAAAAATCTTCTGGCGTCGTTGAAAATGTAACCCAGTACGACCTTACTATCAGTATAGTATTTGACACAATCGATGGACAGGTCTAGCTGTTCTAATACACCAAGGTTTGCGTCTTTCATTAGGTGCGTTCAGAACTTCTCCTGTGGAGAGTCTCTATGTTGCAGCTAATGAACCATCCTTGGAAGAAAGGCGTATTAAACTTGGTTTACAATATGCATCAAAGCTTAAAGCGTATCCTTTAAATCCTTCCCACAACTGTGTTTTCAAACCTCTTCACAAAGCTGACTATGAAACACGCCCAAATGTTATACAACCTTTTGGTCTTCGTATCAAACCACACC
>MJUU01057309.1:0-12366 GCA_002080025.1 Modiolus philippinarum | reverse complement strand
AGGTCCCATACTGATACTCCACGCTAAATTACAGGTGGTACCTGAGAATAAATGTGACAGAATTGTTTTGTGACAGTGATCCGCAAAAATATTTTAAGTTCCGTCAAACAAGAAGTGGGTAAGCAAGGGATCCATAATTCTGTAACACAGTAATGTTCACCAAACTGATACTCAATGGCAAATTTCAGAAGGCTGGAATGTGTGGTTCCTGTGAAAAATGTGACAGATTTTTTTTTTATAACGCGGATTACCAACAAATACTCTCAAGTTCTGTCAAACAGGAAGTGGGCATGCAAGAGATCCCAAACTCTGTTACGTGATATAGGTCCCTAAACTACATACTCAATTGCAGAAGGCTGGGATCTGTGCTTCCTAAGAGTTGCTTAAAATTTTCAAGACGCAAAAAATATTTTCAGTCGCGTCAACCAGGAAGTGAACATCTGAGAGATCCCAAAGTCTATTACAAGGTAAAGGTCTCCATACTAATAATTACTGAAGGCTCAGATACATGATCACTGAGAAAAATGTGACAGAACTTTCTGCGACGAAGACTAAAATTATAAAATGTATCATCCGGAAACCAATAAATTTACAGATTTTGCCTAAATCAAAGGCAATAACTGTGGAACGCATAATCCGATCACGTTCAAAATCGAACTTGACCTGTATTATTGTCCAAAAATATTAAAACTTTCCTTCAAAGCAAACTCAAGTTGTCACCCGGAAACCTAAGTAGAACGGACGGATGGACAAGAGAATCCTATATACTGCCGACCTTTAAAAGCGGTGGTATAATTATTTCTCTAATTCTTGTTCAAAATAAATACTTCCCAAATGATGTTAGATGAACTTAATAATCAACATGTTTAGACATTGATCTCACTTGCTGATTGGTTGTCTCGTGTCAGTTTCAAGAAATAGTGCAACCGGATGTTGATGAAGTTAACACCTTAATTATTGTGTAGCGAATTGATTTTTACATTTTATGACTAAGATAACTCAATTTATTGATAATATGACATTTTTATCAAAAATATTACACCCAACACCCCTTTCAATCAAAGGCGCAATGATTCACATAGCAACGATGATAACAACAAAATGGCGGCATACTTGAGACTGGAGACTACGGAGATCGCTTTACGTCAAATAAATTGAGTAGGAATTAGAGAAAAAATCTCTAACATTGTTTTCCGGTTTATTACGATAATTTCTCACATCTCGATAGTTAAATTTTCACATTTTAAAGTTCTCGGATAAACCTTTAACTTTAAAATGTGAAAATTTAACTATCTCGATGTGAGAAATATACGTAATAAACTGGAAACAATGTTAGAGACTATATTTAATACACAAGATTTCAATTTGAATATTAATTTTGTGACAGGGCAGTTGTAGATGTTGAAATTACTATATCAATTGCATTGCCCAGTTAATACATTTGTGCAAATTTGACCCCAAATACAATCTTTTCATTGACTCAAGTTGTCATTTAAACAACCGAAATGTGAAGACAAGTTTGTTGCATGCACTGTAAAATCAGATTTTATGAATGAATATTGTTTTGAAAGGATGACCTTTTATATCATCTGATGAAACATAGATTACACTCGACAGATGTGTCGCACAGCGGAATCGATCGATAAATGGACAACTTCGTGAATTTTTTTGTGAACTGCATATCGAGGATTTTTGAAAGACAGCATTTATCAAGTTCCTACCAACAACTGGCAATTATGAATGAAAAACAGTCACAAAAATCAATAATCTAATAGTGTAGCGCGTTTAAAGAAATTCTTCCGCTTTAAAATCGCAATAACGGGCTGCATTCGCTTGATAATTATATAATAGTTACTTATATAGAGAGAGTTATCACAAGATATAGACTGCCCAAGGGATAGCGATATGGACTGACACCTGGATAATGCCCGAGCCATAGGCGAGTGTATTATCGAGATGTCAGTCCACATCGCTATCCCTTGGGCAGTCTATAGCGTAATAATTCTCCTCTCTATATAAGTAACTATTGTGTTTATTTTATTGATTGATTGTTTGATTGATTGAATATTGTTCAACGTCTACTCAGAAATATTTCAGCTATATCAAGACGAGAACAAGTTTGATAATAAATAATCACTTTGGGGTATGGAGAGGGCCATGGGATTGGAAATTCTGACTGCCACTGGAAAAGTAGGGTGAAATCGAAAAGGGCGGGGATTTCCCGTCCCATAGCCCTTTCCATACCCTAAAGTGATTATTTATTAACAAACTTGTTCTCGTCTTGATATAGCTGAAATATTGCTGAGTAGACGTTAAACAATATTCAATCAATCAATCAATCATCCAAGATGGCCGCCACCCGGGGAACTTTGTCGAAAATTGAACAATATTGCAAAAATCTTCTCCTCTGAAAATACTGGACCAATTGGAACCAAAATTAGTGACAATGGTCCTTAGGTGGCCCCTTTTAAAAAATGTGTTGGACAAGTCCACATCATATCTAAGATGGCCACCAGTGGGGAACGTGGTTTTAACATTGGACCCTATAGGCAAACATATTCAAAGATCTTTTCCTCTGAAAGAACATGGCCAATTGGAATCATACTTGATCACAATGGTCCTTTCTTGGTCCCCTTCATAAAATATGTCCAACATGTCCGCATAGCATCCAAGATGACAGTCAGCGGAGAACATTGTTTAACCTTGGACCCCATGGGAAATCATTCAAAGATCTCTGAGAATACTAAGCCAATTGGAACCAAAGTGAGGCACAATGATCCTTTAGATGGTCTTCTTCAAAAAAGGTGACAGTCGGTCTACGCCCCATCAAAAATAGTTGCCAATGGGGAACATATTTAATTTTGAATCAAATAACATCAATGTCTATCAACAAACTTGAAAATGAGACCCTTAAACGTTAGGATTATTTTGACATATTGTGTCAGCTGTGGCTTAGTCGAGCGATATAGGCTCTTTAGAGCCTCTTGTTTATTTAGGTAGGCCCCTGAAAAAAGTGTTTTCAAAGTTCAAACTTTTTCAGTGATGGCCACCAGAAGGGACAAAGTTTAACATTGGGCCCAATTGAAACACGTACAAAGGTCTTGTCCTCTGAAACTACTAAGCAAATTGGAACCAGCAAACAAGGACAAGGATATGGAATAAATGCACATGAGACAAATTCTCTACAAATACATGGTATAACCCACGAAAGGAACAACGCTTATATTGCTTCAAGTCATCATGAGCCTTCAACAATGAACTTTTCTCATACCTCTTAGAAAGTCCAAGACGCCCCCCCCCCCCCTTTAGTACCGGTATGAGCGGAATTCTTTGCTAAATGTCGATGAATGGCACATCCATGAGTTTTCAAGTCATGGATGCGAGATTGTCAACAAACATAAATTAAACTACATGGCAAAGTGCTCTTACAATCACTGTCATCCATTGCCCGACAAAACACTAGTGTCTTAAGCTAGTGGACGATTACAACATATAGACAAACATACCGTCTATGTTAGCAAGAATACAGGCGAGCGATACACGTTCTGGATGGCAACACAATTTCTATTTCCTCATGTAATCAAATTATGTTTGTGAGAAATGGTAGACCAAACCTACCACTGCGATGAAGAGTCGTCGTTTCCGTTTATCATCATTGCTCATTCAATCATTAATATTCCTGAAATAATCTATCAACTCATCAAAAGTAGTCGACGGGAAACAAAACATTTCCATAAAATTACAGATATGATAAAAAGTGCACCAAGAATTTGGATTTTATCAATTTAAAATGTTTCTTTAAGTTCGGTATTTACGGATTAAGAAAATCTGGGATGAGACCCCATCATTTTTGTCCCTTGTGATGTAGATGGAGATGGAGTTAGCATGGATATTTTCATAAATATTTTGATGCTGGATTTCGATAAAAATGTAAAGAATCGCAAAGAAATAAAGACAATCTGAAAAATTTTCCTTATTAGATATTGTTAAATTTGAAAAAAAACTAAAGAGGAGTAGTTTCTTTAATGATTAAATATTGCGGTTTTAGATCCATTATTAATGTAGAACATGAGTATTTCAAATGACAAATAAGGAAAAGATACGCACTAGAATGCATTCATCATTTAAAGACTTGATAAAGTTAAAATGACACTTATATTATATTGAGTTTGTGCTTCAATGCTCAACTATAAGGCACGGACAATTTGATTTTGAGGTGGCTTGGATTTTTTTCAGAAAAAAAAAATTCTGGTCCCGATTTTTGAACAAAAAATCACTGACATTATCTGGATTGAAGAAAAAGAATTCTGGCCCTCACCCTGACAATTAGGAAAAAAGCCAGTGCTCAACAAATTTTCCTAGTATAGGGTATATTGGTAAAAAAGTAAGTGAAAACCGTCAATCTAAACCGAACAATCCAAGGACAATGGCAACGTCGGAAAAACAAAGAAACAAAGACATAACATGGGCACGGCACAGAAATTAAAATGAAGACACACACATATACAAAAATGAACAACACGGGTCAGGTGCGCCGGAAGAGTAAGCATCTCCTGCTTTTTATAAGACACCCGCCGTGTTGCACATGTCAAATCCGGTAGAGGAAAACAAACATTAGTGGCAAAGAGAAAGGTCTGTTGTCATCTGGGAAACAGATATTCTGTAGCGGTCCACAAGATCGTGATATCTACCGTAAAACTTCTGTAGTGATGATCTGAAGTTATGGGCAACATACCCATATTTTTTCTGTGATTCTGGGTCGTATTTCACAAAGTATGATTGTTCTCTGCCTATAACAAAGTACTTATATCTTCGTTCGCCGTTCTTGCGGGAGAATTAAGTCTTTCAGCCGTGATTTCAGTTGTTCATGTGGAATTGTAGTATAAAGCGTGGAGAAGTCAAAAGTTTTAATGCTGTTACAGTGTGATAATGATCTCGATTTTAAGATGTGAAGCAGATCCTTAGAGCTTTTAAATATCCACATTTCATTTACACCACTTCTTGAAAAGCTAGTATCACAATATCTTTGAAGAGCCTCTTTACGGCTGTCAAGGTGGGTGTTAATAGCTTTAAAATAGGTTTTGTAGAACAGTTAGCAGATCCAGCGATGTACAGCTGTTTGTATGGACATTTGTGAAATTTTGGTACCCAGTACAAAGGAGGGGAGATCAGTGTCTTCATCTTTGGTTGAAATCCCAAAGCAAAGTAAAACAGATATATTGTTCTGCAATATCTCTTCCTTCGACAGAGGAGCTTTGTAGGTTGGATTGCCCTGGGTATTGCCAATGTCTAGTTCTTTCTTTAAACAATTTATTTGTCCGAACAGTACCTGTGTGTATTGTCCAGACAGTACCTGTGTGCATTGTCTTAATGTTTTATGTACTTCATTGTAAGGGTACTCGTCTTGATAAGTTGGACTTCTTTCTAGTTTGATTTTTACTATGAGTCTTTTTATGTATTTATTTTTTAGCCACTCACCACACATAGGGGAGGATTTGCATCCAAGAAAACGAGTTTAACCCGACCGCAATTTTTGCGCCTGTCCCAAGTCAGGAATATGTTGGTCATTGGTTTGTCTTTGTCTTCTTATAAAATTTTAATTTCTTGATATTTGGGTTATTTGATGTGGTTTGTTTCCATTGATTTTTTCATTTTTTTACCTTTTTGGGGCCATTTAGGGCTTGCTATATGGTGTGAGGTTCCTCACTGTGTTGAAGACCGTATGGTGACCCCTAGATGCTTTGTTTTAGGTCATGGGATGTTGTCTCCTTGACATTTACCCCATTTCCTTTCTTTTTCATATGTAATTATTTTTTACAAACATCGGCATTTTTATCCCCGCACTTTCGAAGAAAGTTCGGGGATAATGTTATACGCTCCGTTTGTCCTTCCGTCCGTCACACTTTTCTTGTGACTCAAACTCCTCCTACATTTTGATTTAGGGATTTAATTTTGTTGTAGAATTGTTGCATATAGTCTGCAGATGCGCAATAAGCTTTCGGAATTTCGATATTGGTCTTGGTGCAAACAAGAGGCCCAATGATGTCAATTTTTACACATGTGGCATGTGACACAAACTCCTCCTACATTTATGGATTTAGGGATTTAATTTTGTTATAGAATTGTTGCATTTAGTCTGTAGATGCGCAATAAGCTTTCGGATTTTTTATATTGGTCTTTGTGCAAACAAGAGGCCCCATGATGTCAATTTGAACAAAGACCCAAAGATGCGGATTAGACACATGTGGCATGTGACACAAACTCCTCCCAAATTTATTGGATTTAGGGATCATATCTTTATGCAGAATTGTTGCATATAGTCTATAGATTTGCAATAAGCTTTTGGAATTTTGGTTCCGGTTCCAACTTTGGAAATTTTCCTGAAAATGCTAAAGACACATATTTTTTTTTAATTTTGGCAAATTATCTTATATTCTGACAAGTGTTTGGTAAAAAACAAAATTATGATACTTTAAGATTCTGAAAGGCGGTTCAAAGTTTGGTAAATTTCCTGAAAGTCTCAAAGACACTTATTTTTTGGAATTCTACCTTGCAACCATACTTAAAATGTTTGTGTAGTTTAGGACGAACATTTTCATCAATTGGATTTCAAAAATATTTGATTCCAATTTTGGTAAATTTCCTGAAAGTGTCAAAGACCACTTATTTTTGGGAATTCTACCTAACAACCATACTGAAAATGTTTGTGTTGTTTAGGATGGATATTTTCATCAATTGGATTTCAAAAATATTTGATTCCAATTTTGGTAAATTTCCTGAAAGTCTCAAAGACCACTTATTTTGGGGAATTCTACCTAGCAACCATACTTAAAATGTTTGTGTAGTTTAGGACGAATATTTTCATAAATTGGATTTCAATAATATTTGATTCCAATTTTGGTAAATTTCCTGAAAGTCTCAAAGACCACTTATTTTTTGGAATTCTACCTAGCAACCTTACTTAAATTGTTTATTTAGTTTAGGAAAAACATTTTCATCAACTGGATTTCAAAAATATTGATTCCAATCTAAGTAAATTTCCTGAAAGTCTCAAAGACCACTTATTTTTGGAATTCTACTTAGCAACCATATATCCTAGAATTCTTTTAGTAGCAATAATGACTATCAATAGGTAGATTTAAAAAATAATGAAAAAATATGCCAAGGGTGTATAACAACTGTTTTCTGTGTCAAACAGGGAGTGCGGGGATAGCTGTCGTTTCCGGCAACATCTAGTTGAAAATGGATGATGCTTTAGTTCTCATTGACCCTCGTAGCTGATTGATTCGTTTAAGAATCATGGAACTCACAGACTTAATCCACTCCGAAAGAGAATCCAGGGCTTCATCTTGTTCACGTTTAGTCCATTTTCTGGGATAGTCCTCTACAGCATCTATAAGGAGTTTAAAATTTTGATACAAGTTGATGGATCGTGGTTCACGGAATTTTTATTCCTTTGCAAGGATTTCACAGAGAGACGGGTTTTCGATGATATTCAAATCTTCCGTTATGACGTTACAACAGGGACTATATCTCTAAGGTGAATTTGAACATTAACAATCGGGTGGTTTAGACTCGAGATCGTGGATGGTAAGGTTTTGCAATACACGTTTATGGTTGAAAATCTTGGATTTATGTATGGCTCGCGATGCGGGAGGAAAAAATTCCAGGCTGGGGTAAAAAAAAAATCCCAGGTCTCCTTGAAAATCAAATGGCCCGTGCCTGAACCTACCCCACGGTCGAAACTGAGTTGATTGATGAGACTCATCTTGAGTGACATTTTCACATAACTGGATCCTGTTGTTCGTCCATCCACCGGTCGTAAAAAGTCCTCTGAACCCCCTTTATAAGCCTGAATTATACTTTGTCACAAAAGTACTTTACAACAGCGTCAAATATTTTCTTATCCCAGCCAAGAAGAGAGAAGGCAGTCCAACTTTTTACTTCATTTTGAATTTATTTAAATTTATCCACTTTGATTAATGGGTGTGTTTGAGGGAAAATTTGTCACAAAGGTATAACAATACCTAATCTACAATTGGGATATTTTTTTCCGTCTCTCATAAGATGGTCGAAAGAGGAACGTAGTTTAGAATATAAGCCTGTGGGTAAGTGCTAAGATATCTTCTTTAAATACTGTTATGAGATATATCGTATGCTTATAATATATTAGATATCTATTTTTCGGCTTGAATATATTTCTGGCTTGCAATGTAAATGTCACGCTATCACTCTTTACAATAGATTAAGATTATAACCTTATACGGGTATTGTTAAGGGATAATATACATAAACAGACACAGAGTGAAAGAGAGTAGATGGACTGTGTAACTGACACAAATGGGTTTTGAGTTTATATTATATGAAAGGTGAAGGGAATGTTTAAATTATTGGAAAGTAAAACATTAGCTTTGACGTATATTGCATGCAATGTTATCAAATAATCGCATTTCTGCATCAGAAATGGCAATTCATCTTTGTTTCTTTACATTGATATAACGGTAGAAATCGTGGACAATTCGTTAGAAATCATAACAATGGGACATACACATGCAGTTGAAAGCCAGGACTACATATTATTTGAAAAATACACATTTTATTTCAGTAACGAATTATTGTACCATTATTTAATAATTAGTTCTATCACAACTCATCTTTTAATACTTTCAAAGATCTATATATATATATATTGCGAAATATACTATTTCAACAAAACAAATCGTAAGAAATCGAGGACCAATCAGTAGAAATCAAGACCGAATTGCAGTAAAAATCATGTTCTCGCAGGACAACGATACCTACGGTGCTGTTTGTCAATGGCGAAATAAAGCACATACACATAAAATAAAGTATATGTTATCTTGACATCAACTGATTTAACCGCCACAAGTTATAGCAGGTCATGCAGGGGGATCGATTGTCTATTGAAACAATCTTGAACTCAACCAATATGTATTTGAACTATAGTGTATACAGACGGAGCAAGGGTGCTGCTCAATGCACCTGCCAGCTAGCCTGCACAATTTCTTGTTGTAATTTTGTATTATTGAATTTGAATATAGTACAATTGATCGAGACAACTAGTAGTGATTTAGACAATAAAAAATATAAAAAATATATATAAAGAAAAGAAAAACGTTATAAATACCATATATAGACTCTTTCACGTAAACAGTGCATCAATTTGAATAAATCTTTAAAAAAAACTTGCAATCTTATAGGTTATATGTGACATTTAATAGCAATAATCAGTACTGGCCATAAATATAGAGAGAAATATAAAATCACAAGGGAAAACGTATTCAGAACTGCAAACTGTACAATGATTACAGAACATCAATGCATCCATTCCTATAAAGAGTCAACTGTAAGCAAGCAATACACAGTGACAATAGGAGTCATGAGAACACAGCAGAGACTAAGAATATAAATATGAATACTGGATCAGCAATGGCATTAAATACTGTTGGCAGTATTATTGGACCGCCCTCATAATACTAAGCCTTCCTTACTGTATCGTTAAGCTTTTAGACTATCGATATATAGTGAACGTTGATTGACAAAGATACCATTTTACATGTATTAAATAAAACAAATAAGTTGATGATAAAGCATCTGTTAAGTCCGTCGGTAACTTGAAAAACACAGCGAAGACAGAGATATATGTAATATAAGGAATAACAAACTCGCTTTTAACATCCCTGTTTTATGAGGGACTAAACAACCGTAGTAGAATACCGACGGAAAAATACGTAAATTTCAGAAATACAAAGTCCAGAGAAATGGTGAAAACTAGAAATACTTTAAAAATAACTAAATACTGAAGTTACTGTGAATTTAATTTTTGCATATGTGAAGTTCGACAACTTATGCCTCTTCCGTGCAGATAAAATCTAAACGTTTGGAAAACGTTTATATCATCAAAAATACCAACTAAATAACAAACATATAACGCTCAGAACTTAATAGTAGCAAAACGGAAAACTAATAACATTTTAACGGAGAGCAAATATTGAATAAAACAAAGCCACAGGGGTAAAATTACTTTCATTAAACAGAAGTTATTAAATATGTAAAATGATGTAATATTGATATCGAGTTTATCGGTAGTATTCAGTTAGATGCGAAAAGTAATAACTGTTTTTGCTGCATTTAATTGCGTAATGCATTTTTTTCGTATATTTGATATGGAAATTTCTTGTGACCTTAGTCTGTAAATTTTTTTGCCTTAAGAAAAACAAAAAGTATTTCTTTGTGTACACTTCAGTCAGAAAATTAAAGTTTGTCATGATTGAATAGTTACATGTACGATTGATTGAATGTGAAAAAAATGTCTCATCGTTGTCAGAACAATAAGGTTCAAAAGACCACATAAGTACCTATGTTTAAGTTCACTAAAAAGGTGGGGAATGAAGGGGAACTTTATAGAATTAAAAATTAGATTTTCTATTTAGCATAAGAATTCAAGTTGAATTTTACTGGTGTGACTAAGTAGTAGCAGATGTTGAAATTATTTTCTTTTGTATTGCCCAGTTAACAAATTGTATATGCAATGGATATAAAAAGGATAATAGAATCGGTAATATTTAAGAGCCAACAATAAAATCTAGTCCATATCATTATTGAATATATTGTCCATAAAATTGTAAAGTTGTATTCATAGCATGGTCTTCAGTAATGTAGATATGTTTGACATGTTGTAGGACCCTTAAATGTAAAAACGGTCATAAATGTAAAAACGGTCATAAATGTAAAAACATCTTACTCTAAATGTAAAACTTACGTTAAATGTAAAACCTGTTGTTATAAATGTAAAAATCAACTTGTTATAAATGTAAAAAAAAACATCCGCTAAATGTAAAAACTTTTCTTTTACCATAAATGTAAAAAAAAAATTCCACTAAATGTAAAAACTTTTTTGATGATATTATTTCTTGGTTATTAGTCCCTTACCGGTTACGCTGAAGGGGGCTATAGGTTTGCACTCCGTTAGTCCGTCTCTCTGTCAGTCCGTTCTTTGTTCGAATCTTCGAAACTTTTAAAAATAATTTTCGAATAAAAAAGTGTTTGATGAAATGAGCAATGAAAGAATATAGAGTATATATAAACATAATATATATGTAAAATTGCCATAATTTAACATATGTGGTCTCCGTAGAACGGCCGTTCTTTGAGAAGGACAAAGATATAATTGGACAGATCACAGTGAATTTAACAAAACAAATTTGAAACTTTTCAATGTGATTCATATGAACTGTCTGGTAATAGTAAAAGTGCGCGGCACCCTCCGTTACAGGAATGAAATTCAATGACACTGTGTACCAGTTTTTATTTCAGAATATAATAAACACCGAAGTTACCTATGCATATGATATTATGTCTAAGCAAAAACATAAGAAACACACAAATCAAAACACGAGTGAAAAAACAACAAAAGTATATAAAAAGAAATCTGAGAACCGGCCAAGGACAGGAGATACTCCTAAATTAAATTTTACACTTTTTCAGAATTGTATAAATAAAAAAAAAAATAAATCGGTTTTCGGGCCAAAACCGAAGTACTGTATTACAGAATTGACCATTTTATCTGTTTGGATTTATGTTGCAATATTGGAAGAACGTTGAACGAATACCAAAGCAACAAACCGAAGGGATAAATAAAATCTCGTAAATCAAACACGCTACAATCATTATGGAAAAAATACACGACAACAAAAACAGGGCAACACAAAATGCACAAGACAACACTAATAAACACAAGGAGTGTGAACTCCCTGAATGGACAAGGAGCATCACCAGCTGCTCCGGAAGGGTAAGCATGATCTGCTCCGTGCACGGCACCCGTCATTCAATAAGTGGAAAATCAGGTAAGGGGTCGAATTCGGTGTTAGTCAATCCGGTATAGAACACTGAACTCTATTGGAAAATGTCCAGTCTCATTTTCGAGAGTGAAAATTTATATTGGTCTATCAAATCGTGATGACGACTATAAAACTTCTGTAGTGATGATATTAATAATGGCTGAACATTACCCTGGGAAAGCAGTTTTTCAGACAGCAACTTAGCTCTACTGACAAAGTGTCGTATTCACTGCAAGCACGACAGTATAAGCTGTGGAATATAAACACCATATGCTGGCGATGAAGGTATGTTAGTGCTTCGGAACGGAATGTTCACAATTGGAAAGTTAAAATCATCACGTTTGTCATAAAGTTTTGATTTCAAATGTTTTCAAATTGACATATTAATTGTAGTTATACATGTAGCTGTAAAAACTCCGAAGATTGTGAAAAGTTAATTGATAAGTCGTGCATGTTAGAGCTTTCGGAGTGTTTAGTCTTTCAAAATCGGAATTTGCGGAAACTG
>MJUU01057308.1:88916-118179 GCA_002080025.1 Modiolus philippinarum | reverse complement strand
TGATTTCAACGAAATTTTGTTTCCAAATAGATATTGATGTTGCGACTTCAAAACCGGTGTTGAAAATTGTTAGTCGACGACCATTTTCAAAATGGCCCCCAAAAAAGGCGGGAAAATTCAACATTGTCCGATTTCAATTAAATTTGGTTTCCAAAAGGATATTGATGTTGCGACTTTTAAAACCAGTGTTGAAAATTGTTCGTTGACCGCCATTTTCAAAATGGCCGCCAAAAAAGGTGGAAAAATTCAACATTGTCCGATTTCAACGAAATTTGGTGTCCAAATAGATATTGATGTTGCGACTTCAAAACCGGTGTTGAAAATTGTTCGTTGACTGCCATTTTCAAAATGACGTCTCAGCTTCAAAACTGGTTTGAAAGTGGTCCTTAGCAAGAACTTTTTTTGTCAAAACAGCCCAACAAAGAAATATAGTAAAACATGATCAGACTTTAAAAACAGTTCAAAATATTGGAAGTGTTTGAGCTACTAAAGTTTGAGAAACTAAAGATCAACTGTATAACTTGCAATGTTACCTTGATTGTGTCTACTGAAAGCCAGGTGAGCGATACAGGCTCCTGGGAGCCTCTGGTTTCTAAACCGTTACAGATATTAAGCTAATATTTGCTATGTGAGTCTACTGCTATGAGTTACAGATCAAGTACGAGTTTGGTTCCGGTCCATTGATATTTTACAGAGTTATGGGCCTTGGACTTAGAAAATTTTGGTAAAATATAGGTTTTCCGTACTTTTTTTCTTAGCTGTCCAGATATCAAGCTAATATTTGCTATGTGAGTCTACTGCTATTAGTTACAGATCAAGTTCGAGTTTGGTTCCAGTCCATTGATATTTTACGGAGTTATGGGCCTTGGACTTAGAAAATTTTGGTAAAATATAGGTTTTCCGTACTTTTTTTCTTAGCTGTCCAGATATCAAGCTATATTTGCTATGTTAGTCAGCCACTATGGGTTACACATCTTGTTTGAGTTTGGGTTTGGTCCATTGATTTTTGACGGGGTATGGACTTTTGTCGTAGAAAATTTTGGTAAATTACAGGTTTTCCTGATTTTTTTCTAAACTTTTCCAAATACTGAGCTATTATATGCTATGGGCCTTGGACTCAGAAAACTTTTTTCTTTAAATAGGTTTGCAGGTATAACACAGAATTATGCCACCGGTAGGGGACTTCTGTATTGCCTTGCAATACGATCCACACTTGTTTTATTGAATAAATGTACAAAAATGTTTTGCTGTATTGGGTAACAGTGTACAGTTATTGACTGGGTCCTAAAGAAACAGCTGTTTTGTTTGACCCAAGGACTGAACTGTTGCACAAAGTCGAAGGCTGAGTGCAACAGTTTAGTCAGAGGGTCAAACAAAACAGCTGTTGTTTAAGGACCCATTCTATAACTGTTTTGTTATACCTTTTCATGTTCAATGTGTTTTTGTCTTTAAAATATGTTTTATTGTAATATCCATCTGTATTTCATTTGTGGAATTGGAAACTTTCAGTTTTGGTAAATATGCTCCATTTCGTCTGATGTGAATACAATTCACGTCGCCAATTTGGTAGTACAGACAGCAGAAGATCATGTGATATGGGTATGATGTTTTTAACCAATCAAAAAAGGGCAAGCGGTCAACAGTTTGGCTTCGGTCAACAGACTGAAAACTGTTGACTGTTCAACAGATTGATTTTGGTTTGAGAAAATAAAACAGGCAAATTGTCGATTTTTATTTCCAGTGCATTTATATTACGGAAATAGTATAAGGTATAACAAATCAAAATATTGGGAGATCATAAACCTAAGTTTGTCAAATCTGATAGAGCACAAATAACCAAAAAGACCTACAGTGCACCCTCGTTATATTGCCACCTTTGGGACCAGTGGAAGTTTTGGCGATAAGCGAGAGTGGCGATATACATGTATATCGAGGGAATAAATTACGTGAAACTATGCAACTTTAGAAAAATGTACTTTGAAAATGGTTGGCGATAAGTTGAGTTGAGGGACCGCCGTTAAAGGAGGGAGCACTGTATATGGTACCTGGTATCCAGTACACAATTTGGCTTCTGTTCAGGGTGTACTTGGACACCTCAGGGTGTTACAATCTCCATATTTATGGGTTTCAATCTAGATAACTTTTGATACACATTTCTATAATCCACTTATAGAAACAATATGGGAAAAGGGGAAGCAATCCAATGTTACCAGAAATCAAGAAGGAATGTGACAGATATGAAGAAGGGCACAAAAAGGGGAACCAGTCGAACATCGACCTACACAAGGCTATGAATACTCATATTACAAATCTGAAGTTACTGGCTGGGCCATTAGAGGATATTAAAAATCATCTACCATCATTGGAAAGGGACAGAGGTTTGTTTTATAGTATTCTAGTTGATTTGTTTGAAAGGAAGACACAAGGAATATGAGGTTCACACTTGAGAAATGATACAATTTGTTATATTCATGAATGATATGCTATTATTTATCTGTTCTCCTGTAACAATCTACATGTATTATTCCATATAAGGATATTGGTTGAAAACTAGTGTTGTTGTTCAGCAAGTGCAGGGAGAGACACAAATTTGGAATTTTCGTGACAGATCAGGCTATAAGAATTAAACCTTGCATTCAAATGTATCTATATCAAAAATGGGAACCAATCCTCTAAAGCTTCTGTTTGGAGGTGTGCAAAGTTTAAAAAATTCAGTTTATAATTATAGATATGTGTAACTTGCAGTTTACATATGTCACAGAACATTCAAAGTCTAGTGTAAAGCAATTCAAATGACAATATTGTCTTTAAAATTAGTCCACCTTTTGATGAAAGGGACATCTAAGTGAAAGTTCACTTAAATTGAAGGACTGTCTTGTACATGTACATCTGCCGAATTGCAATCATTAGATTGTCTATTGGCGTTATTATGTCATGCCTTTCATTTAATGCTATAAGAATCTAATTGAGCCCTATAGATTAAGTAAATACACTGATTGTAAAATCTGATAAGCTAGATCATAACAGAATTTTGTATTGTACATGTACTTCAGTGTTATTGATTGCGACTTACAAAAAAATAGTGCAAACCTACAAATTTGACTATGTGAACTAGATAAGGAAATGGATTCCAAATTTTAAAAGGCTTTTATTTGTGAATTGGAACTCAACAACAAAGCAAGAAATTAATTCACAGTTAATATTAACATGATTAAATTGCTTGCACATTACAGTGTCTGTCTTGAAATAGCTATTTTTTCAGAACTGACTGTACAAACAGAAATTAGATTAGGGCTATTCCATCAAAATTCAGGTACCAGGGTCGGAAGGTAATTTACATAATTCCTGTTGGTCATTGTATACAATACATCTATTCCATAAGGTGATTTATTATAAAACTCCTCTTGGTGGTTGATAAAATTGGGAAATGCCTTCCGACCCTGGTGCACATATTTTAATGGAATAGCCCTTACAGTAATATCCATGTTCTTGAGCAGATTAAGCACAAACTTATGAAATTTAACTGTACATGAATATATATACATATACATGTACACGCAGTTATCAAGCTGGCTCAAAATAAAGGAATGCAGCTTCTCCTGTACCAGTGCCTCCTTTACAGACAGTTGACACTTGTATGACTTTTGAATTTGAAAGCAGAATATGAGCCTTTCAAAGAAAAGACTTAAACAAATACATTTATACATGTTTTATCTTCAATTGTAGATCCTGAATCTGATGCTATTATTAAAGAACTGAAGCGACTAATGGAAAAGGTTGATGAGATGAAAAATCAGCGATCCATGTTGGAGGACCAGTTTAGGAACCAGGTTAAAAATGATGACATAACCAATCAGATTGTAGCACAGGACGGAGGAAGTAATACCATGGTGAGTTTCAGATAATAAGGTTTATAAAGCATTTAAAATCTACCTTTTGGACCAAATAAGGTCTGATTTGACATGTTGGAATACTCATTTGTCAGATATATATGTACATGTTTCACTGTCATTAAAAGGATATTATGTGTATAAAGAATTTCAGCAAAGTTTACATGTAGTTTCCAAAAATGTGAAATGCAGTGTTTTAATCAGATGACTCTCTGACAAATTTACAGATAAATGATATTTTTGTTCGAAAATCAAAATTTAATGAATTACAACTAAAAAATTTGATAAGTTGCTGATCTTAGTTTTGAGGTACAAGTGGTTTACATGTATATCTTAAGAGGAAACTTATCTAACCATTATTTTTGATAGGTTTCTAGGGGAAACTTTAAACTATCCATTATTGTGATAGGTTTCACATAGAAAGATTTTGCAGTAAATGAAATGTTACAACACAGAAAATAGGATTTACTAAATTTTTTTAGAATGCTGATAAAGATATATGAAATGAAGTTATGGGAAAAGTAAGGGTCTGTGGGCAAAAAAATAAAATACTTTTAAATAGATAATTCTATTTCTACAGAAATAGCCAAAACATGATGAGTGAACATATATCACACCAAATTTTGTGATCAGTATACTCATTTTTGCAAACAATATCTTATCAGTGTTATGCTATAGACTTAAAAAAAACATTCAGTCTTGTATTTTTAAAAATATGCAGAAAAGAAATACATGTAATACCAGTTTTAATGTTTTTAGTCTTTTTGTTTTATCACATGGATTTCCTGTTTATATTTCATGTGTGTACATATATATTTTTGACAGGTTATGTTTGGAGAACAGTTGAAGAAACACGACCAAGTGATTGGTTTTATTCGACAGAATTTAGAAGCTCAAGATAAAATACTCAATGCTTTAACTGATGTTAATGCTAAATATGCCAATACAAGGAGAGCTACCGCAGAAACTATAGCTAGGTTTGTATTATGATTAGATCATAATCCGAGTACTAAATATTGATAAATAATAACGAATGTACATCAAAGACTGACAGTGAAACTGCAAATATACATTTGGTTTGTTTTTACTGATTAATGGATGGAGAGATTTAACGATAAAGAAAACTCCAACGCAGATAATTTGATTCATGTAATATTCAAAGAATTACACTATAATTAATCAGAAATTATGATTATCCCAAAATGTTTAAAGAATTATACCCTGAAGAGAAGTAAGAATAACCCTGTCTGTCCCATTGTCTGTTCACAACATGTAGATTTTGTAAATGTACAACAAAACACCTCTGCTCCAACAGGAAAAACTTTAATTATTTTTTGCCAGAATGTAAACCTTTTTTAATACGTCTCTTGCTCTGACTAGAGACATACTTAATTCTGGCTTTTTTTTCACATTCAGATTTTTGTTGCTACATGTATTTCGATGGGATTAGGACAAGGAAAACTTTACTTAAACACCACATGTACATAGGGCTTGAAATGAGTTGTTTCTATCAGCAATAAAATGCACAAAAATTTGATCCTTGCAAAAGTATGTTCAAAATATGCTATGGTTAATGACTGGCAAAGATACTTGCAACTTTTTATGGTGAACAAAGTTTGTCTTTAAGGTACATGTAGTATGGGATTTTAAATTTGCGCATCATTTTTGCGCATGTGACAAAAAATGGAATTCACTATATGGGAACGTTGCCGAAACCGTTTCCAATGTCTTGTAATAGTTAAGTTGATGAAATATGCCTCTTTTATTGCGCAACCATGCAGAATATTGAACCTTTGAGCTAACTCCAGTTTAATTAAGGGGAGATAATTTGTATAGAAATGATAGGAAAAAATGTGTTTTTGGCGATTTATTCAAAAATAAGTTCGGTGACCCCCAATTTTTTTTCATGGAAATTGAAGGACAGTATATTAGCTATTAATTTATTTAATTTAAAAAATTTCTATATGATGTAACTAAAATAATTTAAAATTTTGTTAGAATTCGCTATTTTTCCCTATTATTTCAACCAAAATAGCAGATTTTTACATTTTATATTTCATTCTTATACATGTATGTCCGGTGACCCTTTATTTTTATTCTATTTTTCGTATACTCTAATAACAAAGGTTAAATCATGAAAATATCAGAAAATTCTATCTGACAGAATTTTAGATCCCCGTACCACCTTAAGTTAATGATTTTAAAAAGAATAACTCTTAAACCTCTCATTGTTAACATGCTTAGTAACAAGATTAATTAATAACTAATCGATATTTGTAAATCAATTTTACTAGAGTACATGCGTCATCATAAAAAATGGTAATATTTAACATTTGCTTTCAGGCGAGAAGCTGCAATTGAAGGACTTAAGAATTCATTTGATGTGTATGAAGATCTTTTAGCAAAATCACAGAAAGGTTTAGATTTTTACAAGAAACTTGAATCTAATATAAACAGATTGTTGGAGAGGTGCCGTGGAATTTGTAAACAGCAAGCAGAAGAACGACAGCAAATTGTTGACAGACTTAAACCAAAAGGTGAGACACAGAATATATTCTTAATTAAGTGGTTTTACAACATTAATTTTTTTGTCTTATTTGTGATGAAAGTTACGAAAAGGGAGTCATCTGCATGCAAAGTTTGGTGGCAGTGGTGGTAGTGGCAATGGTGGCAGTCATTTAAATACATGTATTACTTAAATGAATATAATTCAAATACCCTTTGGTGTAGACAGCTAGAATATATTAAAATACTATTATACATGTAGTACTCATCAAATGCAGTGTGATGAGAATGAAATCATGTGACCTTTTATTTTAGTTTTATCGGCAATTTGTATGAATTTCCTTTCATCTACAGAGACTGATATTCTCAGTATCACCAAACTGGACACTATCACGAAAAGATCGGGTCACAATGAAGGCGTCACATGTGGGTTGCTATCCTGACGTCATGTTTTGGTACTATTTGTCGTGTTCATACACGTAATAAGTTGAATGAAGAATGCATATAAATTATTGCAATAAACAATAGTTTGATTGTGCAAAATAGAAATTTCAGCTTATTTCTGTTTATTATAGAGTTTTATTTGTCATTTTGTGAATTAAGAAATAAAAGAAATATAGGACATTTTGTTTTTGATGCAGAATTTATCATGGCAAAGGGCATCAAGCTCGCCCTAACAGGTTCACTTGATACTGGCTGTGATGAGGTTTCGTATCAAAAACAAAATGACATACATTCCATATGTCTAAGACATGGTAACTGAAATTGTAGAAAAATAACCTTTATATAGTTTAAGGAGTTAGGGCTGTTTTAATCTACAAAATAAATAAATACAGATAAAATCACATATATGTATACATGTATTGATCAACTACCTCAATAGGAGATACATTTGTATTTTAGTACTCTATTTAAGCATGTTCTTCAGTCTTTCTAAAGCAATATTTAACAAAAATGCAACTACATGTACAGTGGAACCTGTCTAAACCAAACCCCTCTGAGACTTAGGATTTACTTTGGTTTCGACAGGTGTTTGGTTTACACAGGTTTTTAACATATAGAAATTAATTACAAGATACAAACAGTCTTGGCGTCATGTTTGGTTTATACAGGGTTTTGGTTTAGTCAGCAATTTATACAGGTTCCACTGTATTTCTAAGTTCATATTCAAATTACAAGGTTCCACTGTATTTCTAAGTTCATATTCAAATAACAAGGTTTCACTGTATTTCTAAGTTCATATTCAAATTACAAGGTTTCACTGTATTTCTAAGTTCATATTCAAATTACAAGGTTTCATTGTATTTCTAAGTTCATATTCAAATTACAATGTTTCACTGTATTTCTAAGTTCATATTCAAATTACAAAATAAAAGTATAATATTTCTTATTTCAGAACCACCACCCAGACCAATTGCTCAGAAACCTACAGACTCATCACCACAGGTTCTTGGCCAAATCAGCATGCCCTCTACACTTCCATCTGACACAGCATCTGGTTCCCTGCCAACAGGCACAACAGGAGCCTTGGGTGCTATGCCTGATTTTCATCCTTCTCTCCCTGGATTTGAAGGACCTAAATTGAAGGATTATCTCCCTTTCATGAAACCAAAGACATTTGGAAAAGGAAAAGTTGATACTGGATCCCTGCCAACTAGTTTGATATCATCACCAGTTCATGTGCAACAAAATGCAGACAGTGTACCAGCAAGTCCACAGCATGGGCTGTCAATGAGTGATGATGAAATAAGACAGTTAGGAATTACTGATCCTCAAGTTTTAGCAATGATCAGAGCACATTCGTTACCACCCTCTAGTCCCTCACCCAGTTTTGCCCACCAGACTGATGGAGTTGGCAAGGCTGTAAGTTATCCTTCCCCTTCACAGTCACCAAGCATGCAAGGGGGAATGCCTAGCCCTGCAAGATTTGATAGAGGCACAAAGCCATCACCTGCGTCCCAGAATTTTGGACCACAGGGGACAATACCGTCACAGCCAAGAATGCCTCATCCACAATACCAACCAAACCAGGCAGGTGGATATCAACCTTATTCATCTCAGACACAAAGTGGCATTCCTACAAACATGCCACCAGGTCAAGGTGGCATTAGTGCCACTGCATCCTATCCATCTCCATCCCAGTCACCACAACTTCCCTCAATGTTACAAGGCTCAAATATTCCACAAACAGGAAGTGGAATTTCTTCTAATGTCCAAGGTGGAATGATGCCAGATGTTAGTCAGTCACTGCCAACAGTTTCACAGCAAAGTTATCAGCCTGTTGCATCTTCACAGCAAAGTTATCAGCCACCAGCATCTTCACAGCAAAATTATCAGCCACCGGCATCTTCACAGCAAAATTATCAGCCACCGGCATCTTCACAGCAAAATTATCAGCCACCAGTACTTTCACAGCAAAATTATCAACAGCCAATATCTTCACAAGAATATCAGAAGCCAAACCAGCCATTTTCTAGTCAGTCTACTCATAAGCAGCCAGAAGGACCCCAACATGGAATGCAGTACAGTAATCAGTCAAGCATAGGACAAGCTTCAACTGTAATTTCTACTGGACAAACTATACCAAGTGCAGGTACAAATACAGGGAATGTTTATGGAGGACAACAGTCTGTAGGACATTATAATCAAACTCAACAGTCACAAGTCAACCCACCTTCTGGACCCTCAGTACATCCAGTACAGTCACAAGTTGTTCCGTCTTCTGTACCTCCAACAAGTGTACAGCAACCACAGACTGTACCACAGAGTACTGGTTATATGCCACAAGCTGATCTCCAATCAGGACCTCTTACAAACATACAACCACAGCATCCACAGACTGTGCCACAAGGAAGCATACAACATCCACAGGCTATGCCACAGGGGAGTGTGCAACAGCCACAATCACAAGTTGTTTCATCTAATACACAGATAGGAAATGTTTACCCCCTACAGCCACAGGCTGTGCCACATGGAACTGTACAACAACCACAGGCTTTGCCACAAGGCAGTCTTCAACAACCACAATCTGTGCCACAAGGGAGTGTAAATCCAGTAGCATCACATATTGTTAGGCCTTCGGGACATCCAGCAAATATAGGAATAAATCCACCAGGATATGGAGATGCACTTCAGGACAGGATGAATAAGACTCAGGCAGGATACAGTCAAATATCCCAGGTAATAAATATCAGTTTACAGTTGATTGGTAACAAATTTGGCAGTAAAAGTGGTTTAAATGTAAAGTAGACAGAAAGTACTTCATATTTGTCGAAACACTATCAGTATGCATTCTTTAAAAATAACTTCAGATAGGTAACATCGCAACTAAAGTTCTCTTTGTTTTTTGCTTATATTTCTACAAATGCAATATATATTGACAAAAAACTTATATGTACACTAGAAAATCAACATCAACTCTATACATGTACTTTGATTTAATTACATTTATTCTGCTTCGTATGGAAGTCCCGTATTTGATTGGTTACGAATACTTAAGATCATTTTGGTCACTGCGTTTTATCAGTCAGTAAAACTATATCAGCGCATGACTCCTTGGCAATGACAAATGTTAACAAAGACAGCGGAGTAATCTAAACATGAAAATGATGCATTATCTACGATTTTCATTAAGTTATCTTTGGATAACACTTGCATTCCATTTATGGAATGTAATTATAAGAATTGAATGCAATATTTTGTAGTTTTATTGTCGTGTAAAAGCGTGGACCATAGCACATTTTGAATGAAGCTCGCTAATTTACCATATGCCAGTTAAAGTTCTAAATGCAAGACAACAATACATCATACTTGTATTTTAATGAGGTTTTGATATTACAGGTAATGAACTTTTGCATCCACAGTATGCAATAAGTTTAAGGTATCACCTGGTAAATTAA
This sequence comes from Modiolus philippinarum, assembly GCA_002080025.1. Lineage (NCBI taxonomy): Eukaryota > Metazoa > Mollusca > Bivalvia > Mytilida > Modiolidae > Modiolus > Modiolus philippinarum. Next base: position 107,885 of record MJUU01057308.1, on the reverse strand, counting down.
AAAGAAATAGTCCACAAGTAGTTGACAACTATTGAATTTTGCCCCATTTTCTGTCTAATTTTGATGCTTTTTTGTATATTACTTGATAAGTCATATTATATTCCAGTGATTTATATTGAAATTGATTCTATTTAGCTCTGTGCAGTACTATTATTTTTTCAATAAATTAAGATTATGTTATTGCATGGTATTTCTATTTAATTATAGACTGGAAGTCAAACTTACAATCAGCAACCACATCGGGTGTCTGCAACTAGTCAGGGACCTCAGCTTCAATACCAACAGGCACAGCATGGGCATGCCCAGTCAGTACAGCCAGCTGAAGGTCAAGGTCAGCAACATCAGTACATACAGACATCGCATGGGCATGCCCAGTCAATACAGCCAACAACAGGTCAAGGCCAGATATATCAGCAGCAACACCAACCTAGCCAAGCATACCAATCACAGATGAATCAACCAACTGGTCAGAATCAGAGTAATGATTCTCATCCAGGACAGTTTCAACAAGGGTTACCAGCACATGGAAATCTATCTTATTCCCAGCCATCTACATCAGTTCAAGGACAGATGCCTAGTTCTAGTCAAACAATGGTTCATACACAAGAAAAAGGTAACCAGCCGATGCAGTTTGGACAACAACAACAACAACCAAGGCTTATAAATCCTGGACAGCAAGGTCCAATGTATCAGCCACAGTCTCAACTAGCTACACAGGGATACAGATTTCAACAGCCACAACAACCTCAGACAAGTAGTCAAGGAACACATTACCACTATAACCAACAAGGATATCAACAGCAACAAACTAACATACCGAGTCAAACAGGTCAAAGTCAAACTCAAGGTCAATCTCAAAACCAACAAAATGTAGGTCAAATTCAGAACCAACAATACACTGGACAGAATCAGGGTCAAGGTCAACTAAGCATGAAGGGACAAAATACTCAGTTGGCATCTCAAGGTCAAACCCCTTTCATGCAGCAACAGCCTCAAGGACAGCTTCAAGGACAAATGATATCTTCACCACAGCCTCAAGTCCAAAATGTACCAGCTTATCAGCAGTATAATCAACAATCACAACAGGTAGGACAACAAACTTTGCCACATATGAACCAGTATCAGCCATCACAGCAGACAGCAGTGACAGGTCAAAGTTCACAGCATAGTCAGCAAAATGTTTTACCATCTCAGCAAATGAACCAAGGTTATAATGTTCAAAGTCAAGGTCAAATAAAATCAGGACAAAATCCATCCTTTTCTGGTCAAATTCAATCCTCTCAAGGTCAAGTCTTCCAGCAGCCTCAGACATCAGGTGAAGGACAAAACTCATCATTTCCAGGAAATCAACAGGGCTATCAGATACCAAGACAACAATTTCCTGCTCAACAATACAGTGTACCACATGTTACTCCTACATTTACTCAACAAATCACCAGACCTGCTGGACCACAACAAATGCCACCAACTTCAACTCAATATACTCAGTCTCATCCAACAATTCGGCCACAAGTACCCCAATCGTCACAACCAGGATATGTCCAGCAAACACAAGGACAGCAGATGACACAAGGGGGACAATATCAACAGCAACAACAGCCACCAGTCCCACAACAACAAGCATCAAGTTCTATGACTGGACAGCCAGGTGCCATGATGTCACAGCCATCTGCTAGTGCTATGGCATCACAAGTTAATACCATGACAACACAACAACAATTTATGACAAATCAACAACAAGTAAGTATTTTATGTAAATGCCTGAAATTCAGAAATATTTATTTATTGCCGTGCTTTTGTGAAAATTCTGTGAGGCAGGGTACATTTTCAAATGCTTAAATGAAACAGATGTTCTATTATCTGTATGCTGCTTCAGATGATAAGTGGGTCAACCTGACCGACATCTTATGCTTCATTGACTCGGGTTATAGTTTGTGTAAAGGTTCATATCTTAGATACTACATGTGGCACATATATCATCTTTGGTCAGTGGATGCATCTTGGAGAGTGATGTTGCTTCAGATGATAATTGGGTCACTATGACCTACATTTTATGCTTCACTATTCACTATTCAGAATGTCTTGTATTACATCTAAGGTTCACCTTAATTGTTAAAAAGTTATTTTATCAATGAAAATACTGAAAAAATCAAAACATACAACGAACATTGAGAATTAATATTTTGAAACTTTAACCAAATTTTTAAATTTTATTGCTGCCATCGAGGGGAGTAGCTGTCGTTTCTGACTGCTCCCATCTTGCTATTACTCTGTATTGCCTTGTTAACATGCCACTGAAAAACATATTTTCATGTACATACATATGTAAGAGTAACAATGTAAGCTCTTGTTTCAAAATCCTATAGCTATTTGGTATGTACATGTATAATATTTTATATGATTAAATGAAAGTCTCTTGTTCAATGGTTAAAGCTTTACACATACATGTAATTTATTAGTCCCCTACCAGCTTGGCCGAATGGGACTTGAGGTTTGCACTTCGTCAGTCCATCAGACTCAGTTTTCCAGAATTTTTTCCCATACTATAAAAGATATTTATCTAATATTTGCTATGTGAGTCTACCACTATGAGTTACAGATCAAGTTCGAGTTTGGTTCTGGTCCATTGAGTTTGGACGGAGTTATGGGCCTTTGACTTCGAAAATTTGTCCGTGCGAGACCTACAAAGGTAGTCAAGGACGTTAAACACCTCCCAGTCAGACTTAGAAAATTTTGGTAAAATATAGGTTTTCCAGACTTTTTTCTAAACCGTTTCAGATATGATGCTAATATTTGCTATTTTAGTCTACCACTATGAGTTACAGATCAAGTTTGAGTTTGGTTCTGGTCCATTGATTTTGGACCTAGTTATGGGCCTTTACTTTGAAAATTTTGGTAAAATATAGGTTTTCCCGGACTTCTTTTCTATAAAACCATTTCAGATATTAAGCTGATATTTGTATTGTTTATCAACCACTATGGGTTACAGATCAAGTTGAGTATGGGTTGGGTCCATTGATTTTTGACGGAGTTATGAGCCTTGGACTTGGAAAACTTTTCTTCTTTAACTATTTTTGCTAGTATAACAAAGAATTATTCCACTGGTAGGGGACTTCTATATTGCCGTGCAATACGATCCACACTTGTTTTATCTGAAGTACTTACTCATCATAGAATATCTTTCCTTGCAGAGACCAGGGTCAGGACAATCACAGAACAGTCTACCTACAACAGGAACTGGTAATTATTTTATTTTTCTTGACTCACAAGTGGTAATATAAAAAATATACAGTGATGTGGAAAAAGTATTTGTCACTTTAATATTTTTACAATGGATTTCATAGAAAATAGGAATTTAAAAAAAAAATTGAATTCTTATAGAATTTTAACAAAATTTTCGCCATTACTGTTGTAAAGAGTCTTTGATCTACATAAAAGCCTTAATTTTTGGAACAGAAACTCCCTATTTATCCAAGTAAAATTGTGACATGAAGTTTTTAGCTCACCTGGCTAATGCCAGGGTGAGCTTTTGCCATCACTTTGTGTTCGTCGTCCGTTCGGCGTAAACTTTCTGTTCAAAGATCTTCTCCTCTGAAACTACTGGGCCAATTGGAACCAAACTTGGCCACAATAGTCCTTGGGTGGTCCCCTACAAAAAAGGTGTTTTTCAGGTCCGTGTAAAATCCAAGATGGCTGCCAGTGGGAAATATAGTTTTAACATTGGGAAAATACATTCAAAGATCTTCTTCTCTGAAACTACTGAGCCAATTGTTTTTCAGGTCTGTGCAATAACCAAGATGGCCGCCAGCGGGAAACATAGTTTTAACATTGGACCCTATGGGAAAACACATTCAAAGATCTTCTTCCTTGAAACTACTCAGCTAATTGGCACCAAACTTGGCCACAATAGTCCTTTGGTGGTCCCTTACAAAAAAGATGTTTTTCAGGTCTGTACGATATCCAAGATGGCCGCCAGCAGGAAACATAGTTTTAACATTGGACCCTATTGGAAAACACATTCAAAGATCTTTTTCTCTGAAACTACTGAGCCAATTGGCACCAAACTTGGCCACAATAGTCCTTTGGTGGTCTCTTACAAAAAGGTGTTTTTCAGGTCTGCAAGATATCCAAGATGGACGCCAGCGGGAAACATAGTTTTAGCATTGGACCCTATGGGAAAATACATTCAAAGATCTTCTTCTCTGAAACTACTGAGCCAATTTGCACCAAACTTGGCCAAAATAGTCCTTTGGTGGTCCCTCACAAAAAGTTTTTTTTTAGGTCCACGCAATATCCAAGATGGCCGCCAATGGGAAACATAGTTTTAGCATTGAACCCTATGGGAAAACACTTTCAAAGATCATCTTCTCTGAAACTACTTAGCCAATTGGCACCAAACTTGGCCACAGTAGTCCTTTGATGGTCCTTTGATGGTTCCTTACTTAAAACATGTTTTTCAGGATTGCGCTATATCCAACATGGCTGGCAGTGGGGAACATAGTGTTAACATTGGACCCTATGGGAAAACACATTCAAAGATCTTCTTCTCTGAAACTATTAAGCCAATTGGCACCAAACTTGGCCACAATAGTAGTTTGGTGGTCCCTTACAAATAAGGTGATTTTCAGGTCCGTGCTATATCCAAGATGGACGCAAGAGGGAAACATAGTTTTAACATTGGACCCTCTGGGAAAACACATTCAAAAATCTTCCTCTCTGAAACTACTTGGCCAATTGGAACCAAACTTGGCCATAATAGTCCTTTGATGGTTCCTTACAAAAATAGTGTTTTTTGGGTTCGCGCTATATCCAAGATGCCTCCAGCCGGGAACATAGTTTAACATTGGACCCTATGGGAAAACACATTCAAAGACCTTTTCCTTTGAAACTACTGGGACAATTGGAACCAAACTTGGCCATAATAGTCCTTTGATGGTTCCTTACTTAAAAGGTGTTTTTCGGGTTTATATCCAACATGTACGGCAGTGGGGAACATAGTTTTAAAATTGGACCCTATGGGAAAAGAATTTCAAAGATCTTCTCCTCTTAAACTACTGGGCCAATTGGAACCAAACTTGGCCACAGTAGTCCTTGCCTGGGCCCTTGCAAAAATGGTGTCTTTTTAGGTTAGTGGGATATCCAAGATGGCAACCAGCGGGATACATAGTGTAACATTGGACCCTATTGGAAAACACATTCAATGATCTTCTTCTCTGAAACTACTGGGCCAATTGGAACCAAACTTGGCACGTTCAAAAATCTTTTTCTCTGAAACTGTGTGCCCAATTGGTACCAAATTTTGCCTGTTTTTCAGGTTCATGCTATATCCAATGTATATATGGTTACATTGGACCCTATTGGAAAATACATTCAAATATCTTCTCTGAAACTACTGAGCCAATGGAACGAGACTTTAACAAAATAGTCTTTATGTGGACCCTGAAAAGAAAAAAGTTTTTTTTTTCAGGTTCCCACTTTATCCAAGTCGGCTGCCAGCAGGGAGCATAGTTTAACATTGGACCCATGGGGAACACTTACAGCGGTCTTCTCCCCTTTAACTAATTGGACATATTGGAACTATAGTTTAATAATATACATGTATATTGGCTTTTTAACATAAAATGTCTATGTTAATCAAGGACCAGGTGAGCGATACAGGCTCTTGAGAGCCTCTTGTTACATTCTGTTAAACTTGTCAGATCTGTTAAAAAAGCTCATAAAAAAGGTTTGTCCAAATAGACATAAACCTGACACCATTCTGTGTTTAACTGTCAAAATTTTGTTAAAATCTGACAAGAATTGACTTCATGATAATTTTTTGCAAAAGTCCCAATTTTATATGAAATGTGCTGTAAAAATATTACAGTGACATATACTTTCTGCACGTCTCTGTATTTGTTACCATCAATGATGTGTCTGTCCGTCTATCAGTTTATTTGTCTATTACTTGCCCTACATACTGCCTTTAAACTTGGTATGCAAATTTTTGACAAAAAAAACTCCGGCCAATTATGATTTTGGGTTCGTATTTGTGTATTTGTGTTAATAGACCAATGGAAATTTAAAAAATCATATCAAGTATCATGTGATGCCTATTACTTTTTCAAATTATAAGTTTATCTTATTTTACCATTGTCCATCTGTGTGTTTGTTCTTGCATTTACATAGAGTATCTGTTTTAATACCTCAGCAACTTTTCCAACAATTTGAAGGTAAATTATTTTCTGTTCAGATCTTTTGTACACATATCCATGACATGTAGGTGTTGTAGATTTCAATTTTTATTATACACCCGTCTTTGACAGGAAGTATTATGGTATACAGGTGTCCCCCCGTCTGTCTGTCCGTCTGTCCATCTGTCCACACATCGTACTGTAACTAGAGAACGCTTTGATCATTTTTCTTGAAACTTTGCAGGATTGTTGGGTATGACGAGAGGAAGCTCCCTATCATTTTATTTTGTCGATGGATTTTTCGTTACAGAATTATATGACTTTGATTATTTAAAAAAAGGCATGAAATACCTTTCCGTCCACATGTCATATTTTAGCTAGAGAATGCTTTATTCATTTTTCTTGAAACTTTTCAAGATTGTTGGATATGACGAAAGAAAGCTCCCTATCGTTTTATTTTGTGGAAGGATTTTTTGTTCCAGAGTTATAGGACTTTGATTATTTCAAAAAAGTATGAAATTGCAATTTCTGTCTACACGTTGATATTCTTTTATTTTAAGACATCACTAACCCTAAACCAAAATACATTTTTGACTGTTTAACATCAGATGAAATAATTGATACATGTCAGAAGTCCCTTGTCATGTTTGTTCATATGACGTTTTTAATTTCAAGAATCATTTAATCAGTTTTTGCCCTGTCTTTGGACTTCGATTTTTGTGAATTTCACCCCTTTGTTCCTTCGGTATTCTACTGCCATCGTTTGCTCTAAAGTGGGGACAGTGTATCGTGCACTATTAGCACAGCTGTTTATTATGAATTTTCATCAGAAAAACTAACTGTTGAAGTTGGTTAATTTTGCCTTTTTAATACATATACATGGTCTTTCATCTTAGGTGGTCTGTCAATTTTAAGATAATGGAATTTTCATTGATAGAACCTGACAGTTTTTTGTATTGTGCAGGTTTTTGATAGCACAATGAAAGGTGCATGATATGCAACTTTTCTGTTGGTAGGTATCTAATTTTCATTACTAGGGGTTCCTTTTGGACAATTTTGTTTTTTTTTTTTTTTGTGAATATTTGCATTATGATCATTCATTTTGCATCATATTTTAATGCAGCTTACTTTATTTAACTACCTGTATTTCTTTGAAGTAAGTTTTAATACCTGTAACTCCTTAAAGTAAAATTAATGCAGTTTTTCTTTGTAATTATTCGATATAAAAGTGAATTTCCTTCATACATTTATTGTCCAAATTATATTTAGTTTTGACCTTGATGCACAGCCATTTTGTAAGCTTGCAGGCATTTGTTTTTACTACCATTATGTACTTCACACAGGTACACCACAAGGTAGTTATTCAGCAACATTACAACAGTTGAATCCTCTGTCACCACCGGATATTTTACCTCAGCCGATTTTACCAAGTCCACTGAAGCCAGTGTCAGAATTCCAGCCACCTGTGCCATCAATACCAGAAGTACAAACAGAAGTAACTAAACCAAGTCATGACGTCCATCCAAGGGCTAGAGAATCACCAACTATACAGAGAAAACAGGTAATTAAATTTAAAAGAAACTTCTCTAAAGCTTATGAATTTTGTGTAAAATGTCAAAGGCAAAAAAAAGGGTGAATTTTATTTTTGTCTGATTTTGACAGAGTATTTTCATTGGCACCCTTACGAAAAATTCTTTCTTGAAGATTATATCAATGTGTCCATACTTGTATTGTGTCCGCACCTGTATTGTGTCCACACCCACTTAAATTGCACTTACCATATCGATATAGGGTTCAATGAGTGGGGGATATATTTGGATGCCATTCGGGGACAGCTCTTGTTTATAACCGTTTTGACATTTGGGCCATTGTCCAATATTTATAAAGAACACAATAAAAATGGTGTCCAAACGAATTTGTATAGTTTGTTGGTAATGTAATATCAGATATCAAATAACATGCATGGAGGTTGGCCAGTTAAACTAGGGTTTGCTGATTGACAAGATTTATAGTTCAAGAGTACAGATAATTGTTGAAGAACATATAAGGACCTGCTTTTGTAGTTGTTTGTTATTATCATACGTATGTTACTTTTAATTAATCAAATATAATTTCTTTTCTTTCTTTAGTCTGAAAAAACACACTCAAGATCAAGTTCAAATACCAGCCAACCAGAATTCAGGTTACAACGACAGCATTCATCATCATCAATCGGCTCTTCTCTAGACGACATTTTATCATCTAGTCCTACAGATTCTACCATCAAGCCAGTCGATTCTGTATTGACACCAAAAGTTTTAACAGCACAGGAAATAGCTCAGCAGAAAGAAGAAGCTCTATTGAAAGGAACTCTCGGAAGACAGTTTTCTAAAGACCCATATCCTAATTCATCAAAGATGGATAAATTTGTTGCAGAGACTGAGAAATTGGCAAAAATAGTAGAAAGTTTGTCTAAGGCTACATGTTCAGGGCCTTCTCATTTAGATATTGCTTGGAAGGTAAGTTCATCAATTTGTTCATGGCCATCTTAGATGTTAAACCTCATACATGTTCTGGGCCTTTATTTTAGAAGCTTTGAAGGTAAGTTTTATACATGTTCTAGGCCTTTTGACATAGGTATAGCTTGTGAGTAATTTTTAAAAAAGTATTTCATTGGTGAGTTATATATAAAAAAAGAGGTATTCCTATTCAACTTTTGGTACATACATGTATTTGATGTCGGATTGTTTTAATTTGCAGATCAATTATTGAAGAAAAAATATTTTTATGCCCCTCCCACAAATGTGGAATGGGCATATAGTGTTACCCTTGTCCATCCTTCTGTACGTCCTTCTGAACGTCCAATTAAGTTTTGCGTTAAGGTACATTTCTAAGAGACTGTAAGAGGTAGAACAATAGTAGTAGTCCAGTAGGTAGATATTTGATAGTGCTACAGAGTTCACTAGGTAGTTTGACTCTTTGACCTACATTTCATGCTTGAGTGACTCTGGTTAAGTTTTGTGTTAAAGTCCATTTCTCAACAACTACACATTATTAGAGAACGATGTTTCATCAAATTAATTGCCTAGATGAGTACATTATACGCTTCAGTGACTTTGGTTAAGTTTTGTGTTAAAGTTCATTTTCAACAACTACACATTATAAGACAATGGTGTTTCATCAAATTAATTGTCTTGATGAGTGCTACCAAAATCATTGACAATTACGTGGCTTTGACCTACATTTTATGCTTCAGTGACTTTGGATAAGTTTTACATTTTAGTTTAGTTTATTTCTACTATGTTTTGTAGCATCACAATATTTTACTGTAACATTCATCAAAGGAAATCTAGTTATTTCACAATTCATTTGATGTCCATGGTTGAATGTCACTGTTGAAATTTTGCATTTCATCACAATACAGTTTGCGATAAATTTATTGGCAGGGCATTCATGTCTTACAGACACATTTTCTAGTTGGTTTTTGTCTCGCCCACCACGAAAGTCGCGAAAGCAAGACATAGCAATCCAAAATTCCGTCTGCGTTGTCAACATTTATTTTAACCCTGTGGTTAAAGTTTTCTAAACATCAATATCTTCATCAAATCTTTATGGAATCATTTGAAATTTTGACAGAAGCAAGAATGGGGTCTGAAAATTACCAGTAGCTGAAAAATTTTTAAAACTTTTTTTTAGTTTTTCCATATTTTTTCCTTATTTGGACTTAGTTTTTTTGCGCAAGAAATTTATTTTAACCCTGTGGTTAAAGTTTTTTAGAAGTCAAATTAAGTTATTTTATCTTATTGGAATTTCACAAAAAGTGGTCAAAAGTTAGATAATGGTGAGAAAATTACCTTAAGCTGAAAAAATAGGAATTTTTTTACTGTTTTCGAAAACAGTAATTTGCCATCGGCTTGAAGCCATATTGTCTTGTTTACATGGCTTCCGGGAACTACAAAATATACGCTCGTATAAACTCTAGAATTTAGCGCCCAATATCACTACGAGTAAAGAAAGATACCTGATGTTTACTGATCACAAAAAGGCAATATATTGCTAAAAAGATATATGTCAACCTTGACAAATCATGTGTGCTTTTAAGCGATTTTACGGTCGTGAAACGAAATTAGAGAAAAAACGAGATTTGCCAGAAATTCTACACTGAAAAAATGCTTTGTTTACATTTTTGCGTTTATGTAACGGATGAAAATCACGTGTCGATCAATAGCCAATCAAAATCGGGATTACATCTATCATGCGGTATCCACGTGGTTAGACAGCTGAGCCAGTGATAATCAATACCGGTGGATATTTAACTTTTAAGACTTGAGAGACGTTATTAGAGTTATATCCAGCAATCGTAGTCACTCATATCGTTATGTATCACGTTTAACCAGTCCATTGGTTGGGAATATTGAAATTACGGTCCTTTGACCACAAACTTCTATATTTGGAAAAAAAATAAACTCGGAACTCTCGAGGGTTTTCTATACCACCCAGTGATGTAATCAAAGAATTCCGGGATATATTCCTTAGCCTATGGAAAGTCCAGAGAATTCCGAAGTTTACTTTCGTTTTCTTGTCAATAAAGTTGACAATTTTGTGCATTTCTCAACAAAAAGATTGTCCCCCCCAATTGAATGGAAGGTAGTGGAATTGGGCTCATGACATTCTTTGAAAAGATAAACATCTTTGGAAGTAAACCAGACCAAGTTTTATTTTATGAGGGAAATAACAAAATAAACATGGGTTGAAGCGAGCAGGTGTGGAAGCGATGTCAGCATAGTTAGTAAAATTTTTTTATTAGTAACAAGGCCCTGTGGTTGAACACGGCTAACAAACATGCTGGTACTGCTATTCACGAAAGGCGTTACACACAAAAAGGTAATAATTTAAACCACTCGAGTTACTGAATCTGTTGGAGCAAAAACATATTTAGAAATTGTAATGCTTCATTTTTTTTTTAAATGAAATGCAATGAAAGGAGAAAATTTTTATATGTGCATCAAACAAATAATACAGTAAAGTCAAGCCTTCTGAAATGATGTTCCAAATACTTGTGTTTGATCATCTTACTTTTATTTTGATGACAGTCTGGTCATCATCCCAACACATAAACACAGGAGTCTAAAATCCCAGCAATTAAGTGGTTATGTTACATAAAATGTCCTGAAACCCCAAATGGAGGTACATTGTGAAGCTATGGCCCTCAGTTTTCATCGAAGAAAAAAAATCTAGATGTGTTTCCTTAAGAGAGGCAACAATTGTACATGTTGTAAATTGTGTTCATTGGATATTTATTATAGAAGATAGAACAGTTTTTCATTCCAAATGAAATAACAGAAAAAGAAATGAAATGCAAGTGAGAAAATCTAAAGACTTGCATATCAATACCAGACTCGGAAACAATGACATAAACATAACTGTAGATCTTTAATTTGTTTCTGCCAAAAAAAAACAACAACTTTCTGTTGATTTTTTTTACTGCCCCTACTGTAGTTGCAAACATTATGTATAGTATAAAGCTGTAAATTTCTTGCTTGCATGCGATCATAAAGCTAGAAAACAGTAATACTGCGTTTTGACGCTTTGATTTTATTCTAGTTTTTCTGTATTTTTATACGACCGCAAAAATTTTTGCGGTCGTATATTGGTATGGTGCTGTCGTCGTCGTCGTCGTCGTTGTCGGCGTCGTTGTCGTTGGCGTTGTCGTCGTGGTCGTCTGTAGACACTTTTGTATTTGGTCAATAACTTTTGTTCCAGTAAATCAATCCTTATGAAATTTTAACATAATGTTCTTTGGTACAAAAGGAAGGATTGCAGTAGTTTTGGTCATTGTTACCCCACCCGTTTTTAAAATAGGGGCCAAAAAAAGGTTAAATTGGGTGTTTTCACATATTTGTCTGTAGAATCTTTATTATTAATTGGATTTTGATGGGGTTTCTTTCAGTGTGCTCCTGAGGAAATTTCCAATCTGTAGTATGCAACGGATTTCACGTAGCATGTACCGTTCCCGAGATAAATGGGGCCCAAAAGGGGCGAATCCAAAAAAAAATATTTTTTAAATTTTTTATCCGATTTTGATGCAGTTTTTTTCAATGGATTGCTTATGAAAAATTAACACAGCACTCTGCTATTAGATTTTTGGTAACTCGATTGCTTACCTAGCTATGAGGGGCCAAACGGGGCCAAATTGCTAATTTGCAGATTTCCTAAAATTTTTATTTTTCATCGGATTTTGATGGGATTTTTTTCTTTAGATTCCTCTTGATATAAGCTTTCAATAGTATGCCAAAGGATTTGTCGTAGCTCTTACCGTTTTCGACCTATAAGGGGTTGAAGGGGCCAAAACTGGAAACTTGCAGATTCCACGAAATTTTTAGTTTTCGACGGATTTCGATGGGATTTTTTTCTTAGGATTCCACTTGATATAAGCTTTCAGTAATATGGCAATGGATATGGTGTAGCTCTTACCGTTTTCGAGCTATAAGGGGTCAAAGAGGAACCATAAAGAGTCATAAGGGCTAATTTTTATTTTCCCTAGTTTGTGTCCAGCTAATTACTGGGTTATTCCCCTTATTATGTCCATGCAATTATTGTGTCAAGCTCTTTAGTATGTCCACACTCACTTTCAATTACACTTGTTCAAATTTCAGTGGTGGACATGCTGCGGTCGTATCATGCTGCGCTCGGCGTAGCCCTTTATTTCAAAATTTGGACTTAGTTTTTTTTTGCTAAAAACTTTCAATGTTAGTGTTAAGAAGTAGAATAGAGTCTTTAATTCTTAATAGAATTACATTAATATTGACATTTCTGCATAAAATGTGCAGATATGTAACAGGCTGTTGAAATTTTGATTCCGGTTCCAATTTTGATAAATTTCCTGAAAATGTCAAAGACCAATAATTTTTGAAAAATTTGCATCCATTTGCAAATTTTAACAATGTTTTACTATCAAACATAATTTAAAACACTAAAGAATTAAATAACATGGTTCCAACTTTGGTAAATTTCCTGAAACTCTCCAAGACCAGCTATTTTTATAAATTCTTAACAACAATGCTTTTTTTAATAAATTAGAATCAGACAAACATTTTTAATAATAAAATTTCAAAAAACTTTAATTCCAATTTCAGTTTACATTCCTGGAACTCTCAAAGACCTGTTATTTTTGGGAATTCTACCTAGCAACCATATCCTTTTCAATTCCTTACAGTTATAATGATCATTTGCAAAAGTCAAATTTCAAAAATCTTTGATTCTAATTTTGGTAAATTTCCTGGAACTCTCTAAGACCTATTATTTTTGGGAATTCTACCTAGCAACCATATCCTTTTCAATTTCTTACAGTTATAATGATCATCTTGAAAAGTCAATTGCTAAAATCTTTAATTCTTATTTTGGTAAACTTCCTGAAACTCTCAAAGACCAGTTATTTTTTGGAATTCTACCTAGCAACCATATCTTTTTCAATATTGAAATTCCCAAATCCAGGATTGCAGTTTTGGTAAATTTCATGAAACTCTGAAAGACCAGTTATTTTTTGGAATTGTACTTAGCAACCAGATTTTTTTAAATACATTTCATTCATACCTGTTAACCCTCCCCCTTTAAGGGGGAGACTCCCTCTTAGAAGCCTAATCTCCCCCTTAGAATGGATCTCCCTCGAGGGGATGAAAATCTCCCCCTTACTGCTTTTTGTCCCCCCAAACCTACCTCATACACAAAATGAGGACATTTTTTAACAGTTTTCCCAAATTTCTTGGCAAAATTGGGAAATATGATGCAGTATTTTAAAATCATGAATTCAAAGAATTTTTATTTTAGAAATTGATCTAACAGCTTATATAAATGATTTCTTCCATTCCATATTCTCTTTTCTTCATTAATAAATGCAATTTTTTTATGAAAAAAGGTCGTTACATAAAATCTCCCCCTTAGATGGACTGGTATGAGGGAGATCTCCCTCATAGCAGCTACCAAAGGTTAACAGGTATGTTCATTGATAATAGTCATTGTACAAAAATATTTGATTCCAATTTGGGTATGAAAGTTTCAGAGACCAGTTATTTCTTGAAATTCTACCTGGCAACCACATCTAATTATAGGCTAAATTACGACAATGCACTGAGGGGGCGAGACATTAGGTTCCGTGGAACCTTTACGAATTTTTGCTATAATCTGGCAGCAATGGTTCTGTTCTGTTTTGTAGCAGATTTCTGCTATTGACAGTCCAGAATTGTACGATTCCTTTATTATATAGCTATATTTAGCTTCCTGATGGTCATTTCCACATAGTTTGTGTGGTCATCAAAACCGTCCCTGCATAATGAAGTATTATTATCCTCTCGCCTGACGGATATGTGGAGGGGATATAGCATCTCGCCTGTCCGTCTGAGTGTCCGTTGGAGTGTCCGTCCATTCGTCCCACCTCAAGTTAAAGTTTGTTTTAAGGTTCATATTAGTGGAACTACATGTCATCAATCATCTTTGGTCAGTGGATGCATCTTGGAGAGTGTTGCTTCTTCAGATGATAATTGGGTCACTCTGACCTACATTTTAAGCTTCAATGACTTGGGTTGAAGTTTGTGTTAAGGTTCATATCTGAGATACTACACATGGCACATCAATCATCTTTGGTAAGTGGATGCAATGCCAATGCATCTTGGAGAGTGATGCTGCTCTAGATGATAATTGGGTCATTCTGCCCTACATTTTAAGCTTCAATAACTCGGGTTAAAGTTTGCCTTAAGGATTATATCTGAGATACTGTACGTAGCACATCAATCATCTTTGGTCAGAGGATGTGTCTTTGAGGGTGATGCTGCTTCAGATGATAATTGGGTCACTCTGACCCACATTTTATGCTTCAATGACTCAGTTTATAGTTTGTGTTCAGATTCATTTCCTCTCGCCCGACATATATGTGCCTGTCCGTTGGAGTGTCCGTCCATTCGTCCCACCTCAGGTTAAAGTTTGTTTTAAGGTTCATATCAGAGGAACTACATGTGGCACATCAATCATCTTTGGTCAGTGGATGTGTCTTTTTTAGAGTAATGCTGCTTCAGATGATAATTGGCTCAGTCTGACCTACAATTTAACTTCAATGACTCAGGTTATAGTTTGTGTTAAGGTACATATCTGAGAAACTACATGTGACACATCAATCATCTTTGGTAAGTGGATGCATCTCGGAGAGTGATGCTGCTCTAGATGATAAATGGGTCAGGTCACTCTGACCTACATTTTACGCTTCAATGACTCAGGTTAAAGTTTGCATTAAGGATTATATCTGAGATACTACAAGTGGCACATCAATCATCTTTGGTCAGAGGATGTGTCTTTGAGAGTGATGCTGCTTCAGATGATAATTGGGTCTCTCTGACCCACATTTTATGCTTCAGTGACTCAGTTTATAGTTTGTGTTCAGATTCATATCTGAGAAACTACATGTGGCACATCATTCATCTTTGGTCAGTGGATGCCTCTTGGGGAGTGATGATGCTTCAGATGATAATTGGATCACTCTGACCTCCATTTTATGCTTCAATGACTCAGTTTATAGTTTGTGTTCAGATTCATATCTAAGATACTACATGTGGCACATAAATCATCTTTGGTCAGTGGATGTGTCTTGGAGAGTGATGCTGCTTCAGATGATAATTTGGTTACCCTGACTTACATTTTATGCTTCATTGACTCAAGTTATAGTTTGCGTTAAGTTCATATCTGTGTCATATTCATAGTCAGTGAATGCATCATGGAGAGTTATGCTTTTGAGATTTAATATTTTGAAACTTTAACTGAATTTTGAAATTTAATTGCTACAGGCGAGGGGATTAGCTGTCATTTCAGATTGCTCCCATCTTGTTTCATTAAAAACTTGACTTACAAAACATTTGCTGAGACACTAAAATATCATACATATACATGTATATATGCTTTGTGTTGCAGGAAATCATAGAAGACCATGATATCCACGGGAAGAAACATTCCATGGCCATAGGTAGATGTTATCCAATGAAAAACAGAGACCAAGACGTCCTGCCATGTAAGTGCTGTTTATATTAAATAATGATTAACAAAATATTAATAATAATAATTAATGAAGGGATATGGAGTAAATGGAAATGAGACAAATAATTTACAAATACAAGGTAAAACTAAGCAATGGAACAACACTTTTATTGTTGTTCTTCATCTTGAAGTCATCATGAGGCCTTCAACAATGAGCTGTACTCATACCTCATAGAAAGTTAAAGACAGCCCCTAGCACCGGTTTGAGTGGAATTCATTGCTAGATGTCGAACAATGCTACAACCTTATTTTGATCTGGTTAGTCATATAGTGTGCAAGCAGTTGAACTTTGATGGCTTGGACTCAAACACCATGGATTTCTCAAACCTTTTTTGTGGTCCCCTTGCTAAAGTTCAAACATAATTGGATCTCGGTATCCGGAACACTCTTTGGGTCGAACTGTTTTCATCTGTCTCTAGGGCATTTGAGCCATCGAAGTTTGACTGTATATGAACTTTGAATTAAGAAACTTAATTCACTTGATTTCTGGCCTCAGATGTCACATTATTACAATCTCTGCCCTTACTTCTCGCAAAGCACCTGAATAATTTTTTGATAATTCAGATATTAGCTAGCGTTTGTAGTGATTACACAATTTGTATAGTTGGAATTCTATTTTGTTTCCACAACTTCCTCAAAATCATTGAAAGTACACCTGTATCCAAGATGTGTTAATATTTAGTCAGAATCATGGAAAGGGATTTGTGTATGTGAGACAAAATGCTGATTACTTGATTAAGTCTGAAACAGTTAAATGTACATGTAATTTCTACCAGCATAACAAAAGTATACACACAAATACACTTTTAGATTTGTATTCGAACCATTAATGTCGGAGCAAAAACCATTGTTACATTGATGTTACTGCTGTCAATTGTTGCAGATTTCTAGTTCAAGTGACTATCAGTCTAAAACAGGATTAAATCAGTTGTTATTTCCAACATGAGTATTTAAATATGACTTATTTCATTTTATGCACAAAGTCATGTATAAAAATCACAATCATTTTTGCCATAAAGATCTAAATATGATTTATCAATTTTAGATGATGAAAGTCGAGTTCTGTTGACTTCACATAAAGATGATTATATCAATGCAAGCTGGATTAATGTAAGAATTTTTTATTTTATACATGTAAATAAAGTTACACTTTTGTCTTTCTAACTTCAAACAGATACATGATAAGGAAGGGTATTTGCCAAAAATAGAAGTCACTGGTCTGTAAATTTCCTGAGCCTGAAAGGCGAGGGAAATTTAGACCCAAGACTTGTATTTTTGGCAAATACCTGGCTTTAATGATATATCTGTTTCATTACACCTAAAGACCACACAAATATGTTCACTTTTATTATGTTAACATTGAGAGTAATGTCCATATCTGTTGCGGCGTCATAAAATGTACATATGAATGATATTCTTCAAAGATATGATTTTAAGATGAATTTACTTATTGTAAGTAATAACAACAGTAACATCTATATTCTATAGGGCTTAGTAAAATCAACAATTCTGCATCGTTTGGGAACAACATTGGAAATTGGTACTAGGACTATGGTCTTTTCGAAAAAAAAATGCTTATTTCCAAAAAAATATTTTGTTTATACGAGTTAAAAAAAATTTCTGAAGCTGATTTCATTTGCAAATAATTTTGGCTGCAAAAATTATGAAACAAAATATTCTGACGGGGCTTTTTGACCACCCTCCCCCCCCCCCCCCCCCCCCAAAATGCTTATTTCCAAAAAAATATTTTGTTTATACTAGTTAAGGGAGTACGAGTCTCAGATTTCAGAAGCATTCTATATTCTCGGGTTTTATCCATTTAACAGTGCTAAATTTTTTTGCACATGGATCACATTTTCTTGGTCATAAGTCAATTCAAAATACATGAAATAGACTGTGTATAAAATTAAATCAACTTCCAATTTTAATTTCATATATTTAAATGCCTATAAACATCTTATGCAAATTGAAGGAAAACTCTAGAGAGATCTGTTTCCCGCCAAAATTTTGACGTCTTATATCTCACAAATTCCTACATGGATTTTCAAAATTATTTGCTCAAGTTGTTCCATAAGTAGTGCTCTTCAAGACAAAAGGTCAGAATTTTAATTCTAATTACAAAATTTTTAAGACTCGTACTCCCTTAAAAAAAATTTCTATCCAGAAAAAAAACCATAAACCCCCCTCCCCCTTCAAGTTAAATGGTCGGTCCCTTAAAACAAAACAGTTACTGTATTTTCAATTAAAAAAAAAAGAGGTTTGATACTTTAATATGGTTTCTATTCAAGCATTAATCAATACAAAAAAAGATGGTGAGATTTTTAATACCCTCGGGGCTTTTGACACAGTCAACCAGCATTGCTATCATATGAAATATTTTTTTCTATTTTAGGATTTGGCAGAATCCTGTCCAAAATTTATAGCAACACAGGCACCTTTACATTCAACATTGTTTGATTTCTGGTTAATGGTGTATGAACAAGGGTCAGAGGTCATCGTCATGTTGTCAAGTGAAGTGGAATCTAAAGATACAAAGGTAAATGTATTTTCTGCATTCTAAAAGTTGTAATTAAAAATACAATAGAATTAGATTGTAATCTTAGCATAAGGTGGTACTCCTAGGTTTTCAGGTTTGTCAAAGATCTCATCAGTTCTGTGCTTTTGGTCAATTATTATACCCCCCGCAAACGAAGTTTGGGGGGGTATATAGGAATCACCATGTCTGTCCGTCTGTCCGTCC
>MJUU01057308.1:63193-88515 GCA_002080025.1 Modiolus philippinarum | reverse complement strand
TTGACCTTTGACCTTTATGATAGTAAAACCGTGTCCAGAGCAGAACTTTTGTACCGTAGCACCTAGGATAATCAAACTTGGTGTGTGGATGCATCATAGGAAGACGATGTGTCGCGTACCAAATAAAGGATACTGTGACCTTGACTTTGACCTTTGACCTCTTTGATAGTAAAACTGTGTCTGGAGCAGAATTTTTGTACCATAGCACCTAGGATTATCAAACTTGGTGTGTGGATGCATCATGGGAAGATGATGTGTCGCGTACCAAATTTAGGTCACTGTGACCTTGACTTTGACCTTTGACCTTTATGATAGTAAAACCGTGTCAAGAGCAGAACTTTTGTACCGTAGCACCTAGGATAATCAAACTTGTTGTGTGGATGCATCATGAGAAGACGATGTGTCGTGTACCAAATTAAGGTCACTGTGACCTTGACTTTGACCTTTGACCTCTATGATAGTAAAACTGTGTCTGGAGCAGAATTTTTGTACCGTAGCACCTAGGATAATCAAACTTGTGGTGTGGATGCATCATGG
Organism: Modiolus philippinarum; assembly: GCA_002080025.1. Classification (NCBI taxonomy): domain Eukaryota; kingdom Metazoa; phylum Mollusca; class Bivalvia; order Mytilida; family Modiolidae; genus Modiolus; species Modiolus philippinarum. The sequence continues at coordinate 87,978 of MJUU01057308.1, read as the reverse complement.
GAAGATGATGTGTCGCGTACCAAATTTAGGTCACTGTGACCTTGACTTTGACCTTTGACCTTTATGATAGTAAAACTGTGCCTGGAGCAGAATTTTTGTACCGTAGCACCTAGGATTATCAAACTTGGTGTGTGGATGCATCATGGAAGACGATGTGTCACGTACACAATTTAGGTCACTGTGACCTTGACTTTGACCTTTGACCTTTATGATTGTAAAACCATGTCCGGAGCAGAACTTTTGTACTGTAGCACCTAGGATTATCAAACTTGTTGTGTGGATGCATCATGGGAAGATGATGTGTCGCATACCAAATTAAGGTCACTGTGACCTTGACTTTGACCTTTGACCTTTATGATAGTAATACCGTGTCCGGAGCAGAACTTTTGTACAGAAGCACCAAGGATTATCAAACTTGGTGGGTGGATGAATCATGGAAAGACGATGTGTCGTGTACCAAATTTAGGTCACTGTGACCTTGACTTTGACCTTTGACCTTATGATAGTAAAACGGTGTCCATAGCAGAACTTTTGTACATACAGTAGCACCTAGGATTATCAAATTTGGAGAGTGGATGCATCATGGGAAGACGATGTGTCCCGTACCAAATTTAGGTCACTGTGAACTTGACTTTGACCTTTGACCTTCATGATAGTAAATCCTTGCTCATTTTATGCCGAAAGCTTGGTTAAATCAGGTTTGTATACACCAAATTATATATTATTTAATTTATTACCCTTTAAACGAAGCACATGTACCAGATATGAACTGATTGGAATAATTTCAGTCCTGACAGGCTTTATTTCTGTTAGATTTACTTTCCAATTACCATGTGGCTAAAGGTCAAATTTCTAAATGACATGCCTTGGTACTCAAATGCAGTTGCGGGGGGTATTAGTCTGGCTTTGCCGACAGCTCTAGTTTCTTCAATGGTCATGCACAGTTATATTTCAGTTTGATAAATCATTTTATGAGACCAGGGTAGCCAGTGAGCTATCGATTAGTCTATGTATTTAATTTTCTGAGAAAGTACTCAACAAGATGGAAGGTAATCACTAAGAATGTACACCATGATAATATGTAAATGTTCTTGATCTTTTTCCCAATGCAGTTATGGTTTTCAGGGCAAACTGTGCCTTTTATTCAACATTTTCAAAAGGGCCTAGGTGGCAGAGTATTAAGTACAATCAGTATATCTAAGGATGAATAGCTCTGCTGTATGAGTTCAAATCATACTTTTAAGCCAACATGAAATTGTTAGTCATCAAAACTTACTTCATTAAATATTGCTGGACTTCATATGTAGCAAAGCATGATTGTCTAATACAGTTGAAATTAAAGATCAAATTACATGTTAATCAATGAAAACCTTTTTTTTTTGCCATCACTTTGCATCTGTCATTCGTCAACAATTTCAAAAATCTTATCGTCTGAAACCGCTGGGCCAATTGTAACCAAACTTGGCCTGAAGCATCACCAGGGTATGCAGTTTCAAAGTTGTGTTGTAGTAGTCGGCTGGTCAAACAACATGGCTGCCATTGCTAAGAATAGAACATAGGGGTAAATTGCAGTTTTTGGCCAATGACTCAAAACCGTTACATATATAAAAAATCTGACAAGGGTTAAAATGATAAGCATGCTGAGATCTACCTACTGTGCAACTTTGAAGAAAATCTGAAAACCTGTCTCGGAGTTTTTTTCCGTAAAATTTTCAAAATTTTTGCATTTTTTAATTCAAAAAGTGTAACAGATAGAGGTCAAGCGTAAATTGCAAAAACGTTTAGCATATCAAGATCTACCCAACCCCTGAGATTTTGAAGAAAATCCAAAAGCCCTTGTGGGAGTTATTGCCCTTTTTCAAGGGATTTTCAAAATTTTCATATTTTCGTCTTTAACGTGTATTTCTAAAACTGTAGAAGATGAAGGTTAAGTGTTAATTGATAAAATGTTTGCCATGCTGTGAAGACTTCAAAACTGGTGTTGAAAATTCTTCGTTGACTGCCATTTTCAAAATGGCCGCCAAAAAAAAGGCAGCAAAATTCAACATTGTTTGATTTCAATGAAATTTGGTTTCCAAATAGATATTGATGTTCTGACTTCAAAACCGTTGTTGAAAAGTGTTTGTTGACTGCCATTTCAAAATGGACACCAAAAAAGGCAGGAAAATTCAACATTGTCCGATTTCAATGAAATTTGGTTTCCAAATAGGTATTGATGTCACAACTTCAAAACTGATGTTAAAAATTGTTCGTTGACCACCATTTGCAAAATGGCCGCCATAAAAGATGGGAAAATTCAACATTGTCTGATTTCGATGAAAATTGGTTGATGTTGTAACTTCAAAACGGGATTTGAAAATTGTTCGTTGACCGTCATTTTCAAAATAGCCACCCAAAAAAGGCAGAAAAATCCAAGATTGACCTATTTCAGTGAAATTTGGTTTCCAAATAGGTATTGATGTCTCAAATTCAAAACAAGTGTTGAAAATTGTTCATTGACTGCCATTTTCAAAATGTCCGCCATAAAAGGCAGGAAAATTCAACATTGCCTGATTTCAATGAAATTTGATTTCCAAGTGGATATTAAAGTCACAAGTTCAAAACCGGAAATTTATCATTGACCGCCATTTTAATCAAAGCTCTGATGGAGCTGAAATTCGAAAGCCTGGAAAATATACACAGTCAATGGTTGTTTAAAAAACTATTGTTAAATAATGATACAAGGTTGAAATGTTAATGTTATTTGCTTTTTCCTCATTTTCTGTCTCTTTTCCCTTTCAGAAGTATCCAGATTATTGGCCACCTGAAAAGGGAAAAACCATGCACCATGGCCCTATAACACTAACATTACAAAGTGTCAAGGACCAACAGTTATGGACTGAAAGAATCATACATCTACAGCACCAACAGACCAAACAGGGAAGGACTGTAGTACAGTTACAGTATAAAAACTGGCCTGTTAGGTAAGGACTATTATACATTATAAAATTATAAAACTGACCTTTAATGTAGGAACTGTGGATTTCTGGTTGTTGTGATGCATTATATGTGGATTCAACTTACATTATTTTATTAATCTAACAGAAATTGCAAGGAAATAAAAGTCTTTTTCTTTACTTTGACGCAAAAAAAAAAAAACAACAACAACAAAAAAACTCTAGGTTTGTAGGGTATGTTTAAGGGTAAAAAAAATGGTAGACAAAATGAAGTTGTCAACACAAGAGGTATCTCTATACCAATATGTTAGATAGAGGTTACACCCAAAATTGAGATGTGTGAGGTTTAAGTTGATAGCTGTTTGCACAAGACTGCCATGAAAAAAAATGAAATACTACAGAAAGTGACCTTAATCCCTGTGTTGAAGTAAATTGACAGTAGCATTTGCATCATGTAGATTTTATAATAAATTGAAAACCACTTCTTAGAAAACTGAATAGAAATGTTCACAGTGCTGGTTTCTTCTAGAATTAAAGTAATCGTTTGCTCTGTTTTAGTTTTTTTTCGTCTTGATTCACAAAAAATGTATAGTAAAAATGAAAGACAACGATATCATATAATACTTTTATTTATGGGAATATTTTGTATTCTTTTATATAAAGATAGTATGGGTTAAACTAAAAAATGTATATGTCAGAGTGTGATTGAAGGATATATTTTATGAAATTCATATACAGGAAAACGGAGCTAACTTGTGCAAAGTGAATGAGAAGAGATGTTTTATACATGTATATCTGTCAAACAATTTATTTTGTCCCAAAAAAAAAGTTATAAGAGGACTATTGCCACCTAAAAATCAAAGTCACTCTGTTTCAGAATCTTTATTTTTCAAATGCACAATGGAATGTGCAATTAAAGACACCATAAACTGTCTAACTGGAAAGAAAGCTCTACAGCTTTCTTTAGTCCCCTACTGGCTTCGTGGAAGAGGACTTTAGGTTTTTTATGCCCCCGCAACGAAAAGTCGAGGGGCGTATTGTTTTACTCTTGTCTGTCCATCGTTCGTCCGTTCGTTCGTCCGTCCGTACGAATGAAAAACACAACAATTCATGTTTTTTAGAAAGTTTGCAAACAAATTCCACCTACTTCAAAGGAATCTAACTGTGTAGCACCTATAGAAATGATTTTGGGTCTCAGAATTTTCAAAATGGCTACCGTTGCCATGGAAACTTGAAAAAGGCGGGAAAATTTAAAGTGCTTCAAAATGGATAAAACTTTACAGGAAGATTGCCAAGCACCCAAAGAATTGATTTCGGCCGCAGAACTTCATTTTTATATATTTTGGAAAATGGGGAGACATATTATTGTGTCCATACTTGTACTGTGTCAACATCTGTATTGTGTCATCACACACTTAAATTTGCACTTTCCATATTTATTCAGGGTTCAATGAGCGGGGGCATAGTTGGTTGCCATACGGCGACAGCTCTAGTTTTTCTGGACTTTTTTCCAGTACTATAAGAGATAATTAAGTAATATTTATTTTGGTTTGTAATTCTGCCACCATGAGTTACAGATTAAGTTCGAGTTTTGATTGATTGATTGCTTGACTAGTTAGAGTTTAATGTCAAATGAGCAATATTTCAGCTATATCAGGAGGAGAACAAGTTAATCAATTCAAAAAATTGTATATAAAAGAAGAAAGAAATAAAGGTAGAAGGGACAACTGGGGCAATGACTTTTAATTGCCACTGGAAATGGGTAGGGGCAGGAAGTGCGTCTGGTCTCTTTAGAGAAATATAGAAGGGGTCTTTATACTGCATGGAGCATGGCATTTCTCCACACAGTTTGGCTACAATAGTTCGCGGTCAGGCTTTCCGTATTATGACCTGACTACCCAGCATACACATTCCCCTATCCACCAACTGGGGATGCGCCGAGAAGCTCTGTAGCCGGAGCCCCTGAAAACCGATTCAGGTGCTGGGAAGTTTGAGTTTTGTTCCAGTCCATTGATTTTGGACAGAGTTATATGCCTTGGACTTAGAAAGTTTCGATAAAATAGAGGTTTTGTAGACTTTTTTTTAAACCGTCTCCGATATTAAGCTGATATTCGCTATGTTAGTCTACCAACATGAGTTACAGCTAAAGTTCGAGCTTTTTACCGGCCCATTGATTTTGATGGATTGTGGGCCTTTGACTCCGAAAGCTTTTTTCTTTTACAATTTTTGCTGGTGTAACAAAGAATTGTTCTACCAGTAGGGGACTACTAATTCACACTTGGTTTGGTCAAAACTTTTTTTTTTCTCACATTTTTACACATTTTTCTCTTTATTCTGCTGTTAGTAAGTGTCTGCATTTCCAGTTTGTGCGGTCAAACTTTTGCTTACATTTCAGTGGATTTCCTGAGAAGGTGAACAGTTTGTTACAGTTTATAAATGAAGTTCATAACTTGTACAGGCAACAAAGAAGTTTACTGAAACCTGTCATGGTACATTGTAGGTAAGTATAAATATGTTAACACTTGCTCTTTCAAGTTACCAATATGATTTTCTTTTTACATAAAAAAATGCCTGTATGTAGGTTAACCTCAAAATGAGTGAATGCATGAACCCAACGGTAATGTGGTCTGTTACCAGTTTTACTTTCCCTCTTGAAACTTTTGCTGTCTGCAAATGTTAACAGGAATTGGCTCCCATCTCGAAAATCCCATATTTGGAAATATGTTTATGTTACATGTATATCATCAAGAAACTTGAAATTGGGGTTAAACCCCACTCCCCCTCCAAAAAAAAAAAAACCAAAAAAACAATAAGGCAATTTAAAAACAACTGTTGACAAAGGTTTCTGGCTTACTGTTGGGAATTGCTCAACATGATTGTGAGATCTGAACTGTCTTCTTTACCTGTATCATAGGAAATGCAATTAAAAATGTAGTAAGAAGTGAAAACTGATATACATGTACCATGTCATCTTGATTTTTACATTTGACAATACATGTAGCTGAAATTCAGACTTAAAAATGTAACTGAAATTTGGATTGATCTAAATTTTACAAATTATTACAAAGTTTTGTATCTTTTATATTTTTAATGTCATAATACATGTAGTTAGCACGATTTTGTCCAAAATAATTTGTTTTGCTACTTGTTATTCTGTTTTACTGTTTTGAAATACTGTAGACCAATTTTAATTCATGAGTGGTTTATTTTTGAAAAATTTGGGAGAACCTGTCTTAGTGTGTAAGTTACTTAAATAGAGAAAAAAAACAATAGCTTAAATAAGTAGCAGTTGAGAGCAGTTTATTCATGTAGGGGTATATTAAAATATCCGCTTGATTTGAAGTATATGCTATATTACCTCATAAGCAGCATTGTGTTTAAATCAAAATTTGGCCATTTTCTTCGGTAATCACACATACAAGTATTTTTACAAGATAGGCATCATTGAAGAAATATACAGAATATGTATATCAAGAAATTTTTATGCCCCCGCCGTTAGGCGACAGGGGCATTAAGTTTTACCCTTGTCCGTCCTTACATCCGTTCGTACGTCTGTACGTACGTCCGAAAATTTCGTCAAAGATTTCTCAGCTTGTGTATGCAGGAATGATTTAATATTTGGTCTGCAGCTTTGGTATGATGAGTTGTACCGTGTCTCCCCTTTTTTTGTTGCTCATCTACTTCCTGTTTGCCGAAATATCTGTATGGCGGGGGCATCCGTGTCCCATGGACACATTTTCTTTTATTTAAATCTTTTTTTAGCTGATATCTCAATCAATCATATAAAATGAGTCTGGTTTATGGTTTGTATTGTTTAAATAACTGGTACCCATTTTAGTTATTGATTTATTTTGTTACAGTAATGGTATTGGTAGAACTGGTACCTTCCTCATGATTTATACTGGTATGCAGGAGATTGACCATGGAAATGGGATTGTAAATATACAGACTGTTGCCAAGAAAATGCTTCAGCAGCGACGCTATGTGATAAGAGAAAAAAGTCAACTGAAATTCTGTTATGAAGCTGTGTTATACCATGCTCAGGATATCCTGGCAAAACGTAGGTTTATAATGTCCATTACAGACTCACTATAGTTCATTGATTTCTTAGATGTGCATGAAGTAATGTGGTTGCTGTCAGAAATTTTGAAGGGGAGATACTTTGTCTTTAAATATTTTCTGGAAAAATGGGGAGGTATACAGTGTTTTCCTTTTTTACCAAACGAAAGGTGGTTACACTGTATTTTTGAAATTCAAGATAGCCGGCTGTCATAGCCGGCTGAGTATATTTGCAGCATTCGTGTGCTGTATTTTGGTAATGTATATAAAAAAAACTAAAAATTTGATTACTTGATACATATTTAAGTAAATTAAAAATAATACATTTTTGTTTTGTTGTTATTCAGATTTGACAGAAAAGTTTTAAATCCATTCATGTTTTATTTTTTGGGCTTACTTTTTAATGAATATAACACACTTCTGCTTGTTTTCTGTACATATATGGCATACGCAATGTATATAAAATGTGAATCGTTTGTTATTATTATATGGTTTGAAATCCTGTAGTATTTGCGTGTTTATCATCCTGTTGTTTTCGTACTCGCTGTTTTGATCGTTTTCTCCTGCCATAATATTCCAATTGAATGATGGTCCCTATTTTGATGATTTCTCCAAAGGTTCATTCTCTTGCTTTGAATAATTTCGTCCGGTATCTTTCCTTTTTTGTTCTGTACGAAAGAAAACATAGATTCTGTTCCTTTTTGTTCAGATCCGCCATTTTGTCTAATGAAAACAACGACGAAACTACTTCGGTGCGGAACTGAAAAATATCCGTTTTTCCCGACCACCTTGACGAAGTCAAAGGTGGTCGGCCTGCAAAAGAACGTGGTCGGCAAAGCCAGCTTAAATGGCGAATGGAAAACACTGGTATATATCATTGTGACCATACTTTTCTTGTATCCATACACATTTAAATTTGCATTTGCCATATTGATTCAGGGTTCAATCAGTGGGGGTATAACTGGTGACAGCTCTTCTTATTTATAAGGCCATGCAAATATAAGTATTACTAATTGGTTCTCAGGCCTATTTGATCAAAATTATTCAGGGATGGATGTTTTATCTGTCTTTCTATTGCTAAACAAAGTGATAAAGGAGGCTGTTTTCCTTTTTTTGTTTTTTTTAGATAAATATGTTGAAGATTACAATTTTAATAAGAGCACAAAAATGTTGATATCAAAAATTTTACGAAAGGATATGGAGTAAATGAACATGAGACCATAAAACATCTGTTAACTCAAACTGCAATTATTTTAATGAGCTGTATGGCCATTTCGGAAATTAATTCCTCATCAGCAGCACTAGAACCCAAACAATGGAAATCCATAATTTCAAAAATGCTTAAAATGCATAAAACCAAACGCAATCCGAATAACAGAAATAGATCTTTGTATCTTCATGTACTGCAGATACTGATAACAGACTTCTTTTTACTCCTCATACAATGATCACCAGTTTTGTCTATGACATTGAAAATACCTGGGTTTGATACGAAGATATTTATCATGTATCTTGTATAAAATTTTTCTATTGATCTAAAATTTCTGTCATTGACTATAATTTCAAGATATTGATGATATTCATACATGCAGCTTACTTGGCACAGTATAGGGCAACTCTGCTTTTCATCACCATGTAGCCCTTTATTGTAGTGTTCTGTAAAATCGCTTGTTTTCATCAAAACATTAAAAAAGAAGACGATGGGAACACAGGAATGTTTAATTACTGAAAATTTCAATCACATGCCAGTTGGACATTGTACCAGCAATAACAAACGCTGACAGTATTGTTAAACGAGATTTTAGGCACCCATACCTCCCCTCTCATATCCTAGTGTTTCCCTACAGTCTAATGGATATATGAATTAAACCCAATACAGGTAGACTACCAACTTCAAGACCACCATCTTTAACAAGAGATGAATGAGGCCAAACATTATTTTGAAACCTGTCTTGTACACAGATGGTGTATTCTCACTTCTCAAATTTGTTTTGTCACCTCACCTACGGTGTAATGAACTTCATCTACATGTATTTCATGAAAACTTTTCTGTAAAGTACATGTTACAGGATGAGTTAAGGTCAAGTAGTGTCCCTGCAGTGGTTCACTCTCTATGGAAGAAATTGTGTAATTTAAAGTGAATGTAAAGAAATTGAACAAGTTTCTATTAAGTATCAAGACTTTACTCAAGTCAGCATGGGTATAAACCAAAACTAAATTTGCAATTATTTTTATATATAGTTGGGTAAACTTCAATATAATATGTTTTTGAAGTATTAAACCTTTTATTTTATAAGAATTGAAATGCAGTTTTTGTAAAAAGTAACATTCATTAGCCTCTTTAATTTTTTTTTCAAATACACAGAAAAAGGGAAGTAATTGAACTTCAAAAATCATGTGAATCTTTGGCCAGGTTGGTCCATTTATAAAAATTGGAAGTGCCGGTAGTAGTAATATCAAAACTCTAATTGAGTTGAAATTCCATAGCCCTGAAAATATACACACCTCAAATGCTGCATAGAAAATAACTAATCTATATGATTTATCGGGAAATTAGTTCACTGATTTGATCATCATGAACAGAAAGATTACAATTTACTAAAGTTAGTAAGAAAATAGGAAATCAGAATGAAATGGTCTTCTCCAAAAGACTAATGCTTAAAAATGTCTAATGTATATAATCAGTAATTTAGATAACTGCTTTGATAAATGCAAACTCGAAAGGGGTGATTATCATATGTTTGTCTAATCCATATGCGATAAATAGCTTATACAGGTAAAAGAATACTGTTCTTTAACATATAACTAGGCGAAAGGTGCTCTGAATTTCTTAATAGAGACAGGAACATGAATAGTGTTTATATTTACATTCTGTATCTTATAATCAATTTTATAATGCAACAATGTTACTATTCGACTCACAAAAACAGGAATTTGAAAGGAACTTAAGTACTGTACTTACGGAAGCATGGAGTTTAAATTGGCTTGTCTCTCACTTAAGTCACCTAAATTCTACAGCCTCTTTTTGGCTTTGGAGTACATAAAAATGAATAGTATACAATACTTGGGCATAATAATACTCTATATCTATTTTTTAATTGGGCTTGTATCTGTCACAAATCATTTTTTACATGGGAACAAGTGAACAAACCGAAATAATGTCTGGTCTACTAATGTTGCAATAAGCTGTTAACTGACACTTAAGTATTACTTATGATAATTTAAACAACATAAATCATGAAAACTAAGGCAAAGAAACTGTAGAAAATGATGAAAGTTGTTGGGAATTAACATCTAAAAAATTGCCTCTAAGGATTTTTGATCTCCAGAATGAAAATAAAATTGCATATTGCAACATTGACAAAGATCTAAAATTGCAACATTTGGGAAGTCGAGCACTATCCCTGCATAAAATTATATTTTTTTGTACATGTCAGTCTGACACTTGTTATTTTATCTTGGCCTCAATTTCCCTTTTTGGTGGCTTGATTTTTTTTTATTTCATGACATTTGTATGCCTAAAGACATAACAAATAATCTAGATATTTTTCTGTAGCTACTGTTATTATTTTAGGATTATCATATGTTGTTAAGGATGTTCGCTGGTCATGTTTATGTATTTCTGTCAGATATTCGGACTTCTCTGGTTTTATCCATTTAAAAGCGTAATAATTTTTTGCCCGGTAACCCCCTAATTTTTTTCCATAATTTTATTTTATACATCTTTTTGAGCATTCTGACAAAATTTTATTCAGTTGGTGTTATTTTGTCACATTCATTATTGGATAAACATTGCTCATGTTAAACCTATGAAAAATGCGGAGGAGTTCGGTTTCCCGCCATTTTTTGAAACACTTGTTCCTCAAATATTTCATCGGTAACCTATTGATTTTTCTGGCTTAAATTAATTCTTTGTTGATTTTCTAACAAAATATCACATTTAATTGAAATCCTTGTTATTTTAGAATTGACCAGCAAACATCCTTAAATACAATGTATATGCACTTGATGGTGAGACATTTCTGTGTGCAAACTTTAAGTTGCAATTACACATTTTTACTGTGATAGGTCCTACTTAGTCCTTGTTTTAGAGAAAAAGAAAAAAAATCCTCATATCAATATAATTTTTATACGCCCGTCTAATGACGGACGTATTATGGTATACCAATGTCCGATTGTCCGTCCGTCCGTCCGTCTGTCTGTCTGTCTGTCCATCAGTTTCATATGTCGTGCTCTAACTTGATAACCCTTTTGCCAATTCACTTCAAACTTTGCAGAGGTATTGGATATGATGGCCTCACGATCTGTGTACCTTTTCGGGAAAATTCGATTTTTCTTGTAGGAGTTATGGGACTTTATTCGTCAATTATAAGTCTTTTTTTTACATGTCGCGCTCTAACTCAACAACCCTTTGGTCGATTCACTTCAAACTTTGTAGAGGTATTGGGTATGATGGACTCACGATCTGTTTACTTTTTTGTGAAAATTCGATTTTTGTTGCAGGAGTTATGGGACTTTATTCGTCAATTTTAAGGCAATTTTTTACACGTCGCGCTCTAACTCAACAACCCTTTGGTCGATTCACTTCAAACTTTGTAGAGGTATTGGATATGATGGACTCACTATCTGTATACTTTTGTGTGAAAATTCTATTTTTCTTGTTGGAGTTATTGGACTTTATTCGTCAATTTTAAGGCAATTTTTTATATGTCACGCTCTAACTAGACAACCCTTTGGTCGATTCACTTCAAACTTTGTAGAGGTATTGGGTATGATGGACTCACGATCTGTATACTTTTTCTTGAAAATTCGATTTTTCTTGTAGAAGTTATGGGACTTTAATTGTCAATTTTAAGGCAATTTTTTACATGTCAAGCTCTAACTTGACAAATCTTTGACCAATTCACTTCAAACTTTGGAAAGATATTGGGTATGATGGCCTCATGATCTGTATACTTTTTCGTGAAATTTTGATTTTTCTTGCAAGAGTTATGGAACTTTATTTATGAATTCTAAGGCAATTTTTCACATGTTGTGTTCTAACTTGACAAACCTATGGCTAGTTCACTTCAAACTTTGTACAGGTATTGGATATGATGGTTTCATGGTCTGTATACTTTTCGTGAAATTTCGATTTTTCTTGGAAGAGTTATGGGACTTTATTTTTAAATTAAAGGCAATTTTATACATAATGCACTCTAACTGATTAATAGTTTGATCAGCTCACTTCAAACTTTGCAGATTGATTTATTAAAGAGATATCATGCTTAATTGGGCAGTTATAGGTGTATTCTAAATTGAGAACCACATTCTTAAATCACTTAAGTTTGCAAGGGGTGACGACGGGCGTATCCTGCGACTTGGCGAGGCTGTTTATTATAAAACTTTGAAACTTTGACTTTACTTTTGGGTCATTTTGTTAGTGATCAGGTTGAAATGGGAACTTGAACTTCAGTAAAAGCAGAAATATTGTGGCAGATAAAATTTTGTTTATTATCAACAATATTAAATCCCACAAATTTGATTTCAGAGACATGAAATTACTATATATAATATGAATTCCACAAAAAATTGTTCCAATAAAATACATGTATTTTTGTAGCGTAAATCAACAAAACTAGTAGTCTTTTGTGATTTCCTGTTTTGTCCATATATTTAGTTCTTTCAGTTTCATTTTTCACAATTGACTCAGTCCTGTTGCTAACTGAATTTTACTGTTGTTACGTTTGTTTTTTGATTTATCACATTGGCTATAGTGGGAAGGTTTGGGCCCAATAAAACTAGTTTAACCCTGCCGCAGCAGGTTTGCACCTGACGAAAGTCAGGAAATTTATGAAGCTTTTGTGTGTCTTGTCTGTTTTCTAGTTAGTTTACTTTATGTCTATAGAGTCTAGGATGATGTTTATTTCGCTGAACTTGATTACTCTTTATTTGGGGGCCGACTCCGACCTGCTGTTGGGTGTGGGTTTCCTCACCGTTTATTGAAGATCTTATGGTTGCTGTGAGTTGTTATTACTCCCCTTCGGGTCGTTGTCTCATTCCCCATTTCCCTTCTTTTTTCTATTTATCTTCACCCCCCCAAAAAAAGGTTATACAGTAATACTGGGATTCCAAACATTTAATTGAATTCAGGAGAGATGTCAAAGTATGCATGATAATATTTTTCACTAGCCTAATTGCATCTTGTATAGATATAAAATTATTCAATATTTAGATAATTTGTTTAAACTTTTTATGCTTTTGTATCTTGCAGAAGGAATTCTTGTGCACAAAGCTTCATTTGGGGACAAATTACCACAACCAGGAGAAAAATCCTACCACTGGACACCAACTGATGATGTCGTGTTTGGTTCCTATAGTTTGAGTGACCTAAAGAGTAGTGTGGAAAAGCTTGGATTAAAATTAGATTCCACTGATCAGAAAAAGCAGGTGATTTCTAATGAGGAGATAGAAAAAGACCATGCAAATTCTTTGACTTCAAAATCAGAAGAAAAACCACCATTCAGCAGTTTACCAGATGTCGTACAAAGAACAGAAACAGCGAGACCGGAGAATGACATGGAACAGATTTCTGCCACTAAAAGTTCATTATCTGGGTCAAATGCATCATTACTGAGCATTGGTTCAGAACCAGATAAAATTCCTGGATCACCTGTACAGAAGATAAAATCTCGAGACAGCTCGCCAAAACCTGGGTCATTACATGGGTCACACGAAGGTTCACCAAAAATGCAGTCATTGTTAGATTTACAGAACCCAAGTACATTTACACTAGGAACAGACGGTGGGAAGAAAAAAATTACCAAAGCTAGTTTCTTAGATAAGACTTCCAATTTAAGTGATGGAATGGACCCTAGTGATCCTTTGGCATCATTAGACCCTTTATGGACCATGAAAAGTCAAAAATGAAATTTTCATGTGCATTTACCTAAAGTTTTGAAATATAAAGTGTACAAAAATAGATGGAAATTCAGTTGAAACTGAAGTAAAATGAAATGCATAGTACACATTAAAAATGCAGTGCAATCATGATTTCAACCAATATTTCACATTTTTCCTTATGAGTGGAAATGATTAGATTTCATCTGGAAGTTGCACAATGTATCATTGTGTTTCTTCTTCATCAAAAAACCAAGTTTGTCAAAGTGGAATCATTAAGGTACTGTTTACAATTGTCATGGAATGCATCCCTCATACAGTTAGTGAATTGATTTATTTAAGTCAGATTTTATTGGACAGTTCAAGTCAGTGTGAGTAGATCATTTGGGTTATTGCCCTTGATAAAATGAACTCTTTTTACTTATCCAAGTCACATTGCATTTAAATGCTCTCACAGAAAAATCGTTCTGACTTCATCAAGCTTACAGATTTAAGCTCAAGTAATCATAGCACAATTTTAACTCTTTTCAAAGTTTATTATTAAAGTCAAACTGTCTAAAAATATCAAAAACAAAAATGACAAGAAACAGGGCTCATTTTAGAATGGAATTCACCTTCCTGCTTTTCCCGGTTGGTGTCGCTGCTGCACTATCAGGTAGTTCGCGGGAAAGCTTGTATTTCAGGTATGTTCAAAAATTGTTCCTTTTGCGTGACTTTTCCTGGAATCACGATGTCACAGAACAAAACCTGATAGTGCAGTGTTGACACCAGGCGGGACAAATAAGGAAGGTGTATTCCATTCCTCTTCTTCTGCTAGTCAAGAAGGATATAAGGGTTGATGAAAATGGGGCATTAATGTTCATAATACATGTTCAAGTAATATATAAATTTATAATGAATATTATTCAAGATTTCTATATATAGCAATATCTTGGGACTATTCCATTAAAATGGATGTGGGAGAGTAGGAAGGGAAGTTTTATTTTTGAACATTGGTCCTGGGCCATACTCAATGATTGGACTCTAGTTGTACATGTATGTGAATTTTTCTACTATAAGTTTATTGGTTGTGGGGTTATTTTGAAAGTTCCTTTCGACCTACCCACATTCATCTCAATGGTATAGCCCTAACATACAGTGTATATCTTTGTTATTAATTGCAATTTGTGATGTGAGAATTTTTACTCATACAAAGAAAGGAAAATAAAGTAAACATTTTCAAAACATCAGGTTGTACCATCTGAGTGTACAAATGATTATGAATGCTGATCAGTTTATGTGAAAAAAAGTCTATTGCAATAGAAAAATCAGAATATTTCAGTCATTATCATTGTGATATCTGGAACTTAACTTAAGTTAGGCCAACCATAATACTATATAAGGCTTTTCCAGAAAAAAAATTTGTGGGTTGTTAGGAGGCACTTTGATAAAAAAAAATTGATTGGTTTTTAGTATATTTGGAACTTCCTC
This sequence comes from Modiolus philippinarum, assembly GCA_002080025.1. Classification (NCBI taxonomy): domain Eukaryota; kingdom Metazoa; phylum Mollusca; class Bivalvia; order Mytilida; family Modiolidae; genus Modiolus; species Modiolus philippinarum. The sequence continues at coordinate 72,634 of MJUU01057308.1, read as the reverse complement.
TTTAGAAGCACATAGGAAAAGAAATGATAAAAAATGTGCATATTGTGTCCTTTCACACACACCCTTTACATACAATTCAGAATTAGTCCAAAGCAAATGTATACATGTAGATTCTGCATTGAGAAATAGTTGATTACAAATAAATTTTCAAATTGTTTGAAAGCAAGTTATTCATATTAAAACATTTGAAACTTTATTCATGTGATGAAAAATTACATAATGAAATTGTCTAAGTTGAAGAATCTGTTTCTTAGAACACATAAGATTGTCTGTCAAATAAATCTTCAAGGAAAATTCATGAGACCAAACATTTACCCACCAGCTTATTTTCTCAACAGAAACATACAGAACAACCACATATCATGTTTCAAACAGGTAGAGAAAAAAGTAACAACCAAGCACCATAGTTTAGGTACTCCAAAGAAAAATTGAATATTCACATTCAATGAATATAATGGCGCAAAAAGATAGCAATCTGCTTCCCTAATAAGAAATTAAACTTTTAATCTCCTAAAAATAAAGGTAATTAACGTAATTAAAAAAAAATACAATCTGTCCACTTCCGGTTTGGTTTTCTTCTCATTCACCAGTTCTATTAAGAGCTAAAGAAAAACTGGTTCCAAATTATTTGGAGTTACAGCCCTTTGGTCACTAATTAAGATTAAATACGTTGAAAATTAAAGAAAAGTGCAAAAAATAAGAAAAAGTTAAAATTGCCGTGCACCTACGTGCATTCATGAATCTCTTTGGAACTTTGTAGTTGAAAAGTATTACCGGTAGTTGTAATTTAAATACAACACTTAACGTGCGTCTTCATGCACCATGGCATCATTATGTATTTGTGCAAAGGAAAAATAATAAATTATCAAACTTTGTTACAAAAGTCTTTGTTGGAGTACTTAGGGCTTTTCCATTTAAAATTCCCACCGGGGGTGGAACACCATTTAATTTTTTTTCTGTTGGTGGTGGGTAAATTTCTATTATATCCTAAAAGTGTAATTGAATATTCAATTTTTTTTCTCTTGGTGGGGGGGTATAAAAATAAGTGGCGTTCCACCCCCTGGTGGGAATTTTTACTGGAATAGCCCTTACATAGTTCATACTGGTCATGAATTCCTGGAAAATTCATGGAACTTGAAACAGGAAATTCTAGACTTAAAAGATTCTGATAAATGTCAAGTTGGAAAATTGTTTTAATTTCTTGTCATTTGTATAAATTCATCAAAGAAAAATTGGAAAGTTTTATTTACATACTCTTGCTGTAGATTTAAGTTACCATTGTAGTATTATTTCCTATTCTGTTGAGTTAACAATTGTCTAATTTTAATTTACAATGTATCATGGAAAGAATCTTGAAAAGTCATTGCATTTGGAGAGAAGAAAGGTCTTTGGACAATGAACTCATTTTTATACATCCATCTAATGACGGACGTATTATGGTATACCAATGTCCGATTGTCTGTCCGTCCGTCCATCTGTCTGTCCGTCCGTCCATTTCATATGTTGTGCTCTAACTTGATAACCATTTGGCAAATTCACTTCAAACTTTGCATAGGTATTGAGTATGATGGCCTAACGATCTGTATACTTTTTTGGGAAAATTCGATTTTTCTTGTAGGAGTTATGGGACTTTATTTGTCAATTTTAAGGCAATTTTTTACATGTCGTGCTCTAACTCGACAACCCTTTGGTCGATTCACTTCAAACTTTGTAGAGGTATTGGGTATGATGGACTCACGATCTGTATACTTTTTCGTGAAAATTCGATTTTTCTTGTTGGAGTTATTGGACTTTATTCGTCAATTTTAAGGCAATTTTTTACATGTCGCTCTCTAACTCGACAACCCTATGGTCGATTCACTTCAAACTTTGTAGAGGTATTGGGTATGATGGACTCATGATCTGTATATTTTTTCCTGAAAATTAGATTTTTCTTGTAGAAGTTATGGGACTTTAATTGTCAATTTTAAGGCAATTTTTTACATGTCGCGCTCTAACTTGACAAATCTTTGATCAATTCACTTCAAACTTTGGAAAGATATTGGGTATGATGGCCTCATGATCTGTATACTTTTGTGTGAAATTTTGATTTTTCTTGCAAGAGTTATGGAACTTTATTTATGAATTCTAAGGCAATTTTTTCACATGTTGTGTTCTAACTTGACAAACCTATGGCTAGTTCACTTCAAACTTTGTACAGGTATTGGATATGATGGTTTCATGGTCTGTATACTTTTCNGGACTTTATTTTTCAAATTTAAGGCAATTTTATACATAATGCACTCTAACTGATTAATAGTTTGATCAGCTCACTTCAAACTTTGCAGATTGATTTATTAAAGAGATATCATGCTTAATTGGGCAGTTATAGGTGTATTCTAAATTGAGAACCACATTCTTTAATCACTTAAAGTTTTCAAGGGGTGACGACGGGCGTATCATGCGACTAGGCGCAGCTGTTTATTAAGATGTTCAAGTGCATATTTCCACTCAATTTTCACCAGAAAATTATAGTTCAAAGTAATCCATAAATGCATTTAGATTGATTTAGAAATGAAATTTTGCTTTGTCAACTGTATTTTTAAAAAAAAAAATATCTTATATCAAATGTTAAGAATTTTGACTTATATCTGTTGTATTGTGAGCTTTATCTGTGATATTTACTGTTGTATGTAACATTGTACATTCAATTTGGTAAATTTTGTTCCAACATTTAATGGCTTGAATATGTACAGTTTCTTCGATGGCTCCAACTACAATAACTCCACACCATGGATGTCTCAAACTCTTTTTCTTGACCTTTTGTCCAAATTTAAACAAAATTCGTCCTCGATAGCTCAAACTGTTTTCATCAGTCCTTGGGTTTTCAAGCCATCAAAGTTCGACTGAATATCAGTCTGTATGTTATAATTGCCTGTAATTATATAGTCATTCATGCAATGTACTATGTGAATGTCATTCTTCTGAATGTTTTTTTTAATGGTCAGAATGTCGTGACAAAGGCACTTATCTGGCATAACCTCGTTTAGCAAGAATGAAAGTCATATTTTCAATAAGTCTGTTGTAGAACAAATTGGCATAGAAAAAAATGGTATATTAGTATGATTTTCCTACTATGATACAACTTTGTGTTAGATTTGATCATTGTCAAAAACTGATTTATTATTAATTTTAGCAATAAGGTCTGTTTTGCTCTAGAGTAATCAGTGTTTCTCACTTATGCACTTTTAACGATTTTATTGAAACTTGCAATATCTAAATTTAATGCAATTATGTTTAAAACTAAGGAGTATCTCCCTCATGCATAGCTCTTTCCTTAGCCGAATTTTGGCTTTTCTATTTAGACCATTTTGGATATTTGTTCTCTATCAGCTTTTATACATTTCGGTTAATAGACTTCCAAATGTTTTGGTTTTATCTGCACTGAGGAGACAAAAGTTGTCGAAATGTGCATTTGCAAAAAATGAATTAACAGTAACTTTGGTATTTAGTTTTTTATGCTTTGATATCTTTGATAAAGATTTGTTGTGCTAGCTGCATGTCAATTTTGTGACATTCCTGATAATAGGGGTAAGGGCAGTGTTATACACCTCTAGTTCTTTGGTGGTACTGTCTTTGGCACAATTAATGATTTGTCTCTGCCTTCAGTGTTTAGTAGAACAAATCCATTACTATAGTTGTACAAACTTTTTGTATTGGTAGCCACTTTCATTATGTAATGAATATCTTTATTCTGTATAATCATGTAAGAGTATAACTGATTCGTTAAAGATGAACTCAAAATCCTAGTTTTTAAACACCCATCTAATGAAGGACATATTATGGTATACCCATGTCCGATTGTTGGTATGTCTGTCTGTCTAGATGTTTCACAAGTTGCACTTAAACTTAAGAATTCTTTGGCCAATTCACTTGAAACCTTGTTGAGGTATTGAATATGATGGCCCACGATCTGTATACTTTTTCGTTAAAATTTGGATTTTTCTTACAAGAGGTATGAGACTTTATGCTTCAATTTTAAGGCATTTTTTTTAACAAATACTGTATTATTTCTTGCACTGCCATTTATTGTATACATCTACATATATATCTCCCTCTTAGTTATTACAGAAGGAAAGAAATATGAATGTTACATTGATATCCTGTATACCATTTTTTTAAGGATGTGAATTATGTTGTTGTCCAATGACGGCTTCGTTTTGATTGTTTTGTTGATCTGTTAAAGCATAATTGCAATATTGTATATTGTATTAATTGTAAAGTTTGCATATCTATTTATTGTTGATCTAAAGAAAATTTTATTCATAAACAATATCTTTGTTTTTTTATTCAGCCGACATTTCTAATGTGAACCTCTTTTGAGGTCATTACATATGGTCTCTGTGATGACATGCTCATGAAAGAGATTTTAGAGAGTCTATTCAAAAATACAAGTAAAAAATATTATGTAATTTTAGGTGGCATTTATAGTGATCTCCCTTGTTAAAGTCTGAACGTTTTGTATCTTTAATAGGAATGTCATAGTTCTGATGCAGATTTTTTTGAGAATCTATGGTTTTGTGTCAAATCGGAAATATTAAAGTTATTCCCTCAACCAACAGAATTTGGTAGAGAATAAAAAAATTGTCTTGTTCATCTATTTTTTAAAGTCTAAGACCACACCTCTTTTGTATAACAAGTCATAGATGGAAAAGCTTTTGTCCATGGATGCATCTATATAGTCTTTTAGCTTGATATATAAAATAGGTGGATTTGACGGATTTCATTGATTCCCTATGTATGGGTTACCTGGCAAGCGCAACTCCTCTTAAACCACATGAAGGATTTTGAAGAAACTTGACACAAAGGAAGGACACTATATGGAGATGTGCATGATGGAATATAATTATTGTCCGAAACCAGGAAGGGGAGATAATTTGACTTTTACTTTTCGTTGATTCCCTATGTATGGGTTAACTCGTAAGCGCAACTCCTCTGAAACCACATGAAGGATTTTGATGAAACTACATAAAGGAAGAACACTATATGTAGATGTGCTTGAAGGAATATGATCATTGTTTGAAATCAGGAAGGGGAGATAAATCGACTTTGACTTTCGTTGATTTCTCCTGCAATTATCTTTTTTTTTCCAAGAAAAAATTTTAAACATAGATATTGTGAAGTCAAACTGTTGGAGAGACACTTTTTTCATTGTAATCCTCTTGAAAACTTGTTTTCAAAGTGTTGTTATGAAATTTCTCTAATGCTTATGATTTTTGTGTAAAATGCCAGTTAGGATAAAAAAGGGTGAATTTCATATTTGTCAGATTTAGACAGAGTATTTTCATTGGCATCTTTGTGAAAAGTTCTTTCTTGAAGATTATATCATTGTGTCCATACTTGTACTGTGTCCACACTTGTACAGTGTCCACACCTGTATTGTGTCCACACCAACTTAAATTTGCACTTGCATATCGATTCAGGGTTCAATGAGCGGGGGTATATTTGGCTGCCATTCGGCGACAGCTCTTGTTTTACATTTGTCTGTGAATTGTACTTGTACAGTCACGAAACTCCAGATAAAAATGAAGTCACCTTTGCCTTCATTTCATGCATTAGTGACTTTGGATAAGTTCTAATTAAAGTCCATATTAGTGATAATACTGTGGTAATAGAAGAAATATTCTGTCTGTAGATGCATTAGGTAATCTTAACCTACATTTCTTTCATGGACCAGATTAGATAGGAAAAAGAAGGGAAACGGGTAATGTGTCAAATAGTTTATTTTACAGTCAAGATGGGCTAATACAAAAACAAACAACAGACAGGGTAGGGAATTAGCTGTTGTTCAAACCCGTTCATTCTCTTGTTATGTTTGCAAAAATATTTGATACCAGCTGATAATAAAAAAGAAAGAAAAAAAACGGGAATGATATGGAGTAAATAACAAGATATCAAAGTTACTGTGAATTGAGTAATGGTATTGTTTCTGCATATGGACATTTTGACAACTTATGTCTCTTTAAAGCAGATCAAATCAAAACATAAATGGAAAAATGTGTAAAAGCAAATTTCCAAAATGATTTAAATAGAAAAGCCAAAATCAGGTAACTACAAAACTATTCACGATAGATTTAAACACAATTTTATAAAATTTAGAAATCCAAACAAATAAAATAGAAAAACATGTCAGTTGAACAATGTAAGAATTGTAATTAAGTCCCACGTTGACAACTACAATGATATAGAAATGATCCAAGTTCCACTTAAAGATAATACCTTGCCATCTATGAACTCGGTTCCTGAGATAAACAAAAATCGCTACAACCATGCATCGTTTTATTTTGGCATCGAGTAATTGTTCTACCACTAATTTATCCATCCATTTAACCAATGTATTCACCCGTATTAAAGAGTTAGTTGTCAAATACTGTGAAAAACTTATCAAAACTCGGGTGTGAATTACTTTTGGAGTGTAAAAAATTCCAATGAAGTTTTAGATAAGTTGAAATCAATAAAAAGACCAGTTTCGTCTATTGATAGTTATGATTTTTCTTCACTTTAGACAACTCTTCCAGATAAGTTGATTAAATCAAAATTGGGGCAACTTATTAAATTGTTTTTCAAATGCTCTGGTCTACAGTTCATTTGTTGTAATAAAAAACAAGGATTTTTCTCCAATATCCCCTACAAAAATTATAGTTCCTGGACTTGCGATGACATGATAAAGGCACTGAATCTTTTGCTGTACAATATTTAATGGTTCGTTTTCTTTGGCAACATCATTTATCAACAGGTCATTGGAATTCCCATGTGTACAAACTGCACCTCTCATTGCAGATCTTTTTCTGTTCTGAGAAAAACTACAGAATTGAACAGTACAAAACAGTGATCAACTTATTTCATTTTTCTTTGATAACAGCAGGCACATAGTTGATATACTTACTATTGACACTCCCCAGTTTTTATACGACTGCAAAAATTTTGTGGTCGTATTATGGTATGGTGTTGGCATTATCTGCGTCGTCGTCCGCGTCTGTGGACAGCATAACTTTGCCTCTGGTGGACAGATCTTTATGAAATTTTAGTATGATGTATCTTGGCACACGCATAAACAGAGGTTTTAATTTGGAGTCCTTGGCCCCGCCCGTTTCAGAAAAAGGGTGACATTGGTTTTTTCACATATTTGACTGTAGAATCTTTATTATTTATTGGATTTTGATGGGGTTTGTTTCAGTGTGTTCCTGAGGAAATTTCCAATCAGCAATATGCCAACAGATTTCATGCAGCATGTACCGCATGAGATAAAAGGGGCCTAACATGGTCAAATCTAAACAAAAAAATTGTTTTTTAATTTTAAGTCCAATTTTGATGCAATTTTTTTCAAAAGATTCCTTATGAAAAATTAATATAGCGCTCTGCTATTAGATTTGTTTCCTTTCCTGTCTCAAAATTGCGAATATGCTGATTACTTAAAGAAAATTATTTTTCATCGGATTTCGATGGTTTTTTCTTTGGATTCCTCTTGATCTAAGCTTTCAGTAGTATGTCATCGGATTTTGCGTAGCTCTTGTTGTTTCCGAGCTACTAGGGGTCAAATGGGCCAAAATTGCAATTTTTCGAAATATGTCAAATCTTTACTTTTGATCAGATTTCACTAGATTTTTTTGTTTTGTTTTGGAGTCCTCAAAGCTTTTGTAGTATGTCAAAAGATTCTGTGTAGCGCTTACCATTTCTTAGCTACAAGGGGTCAAAGGGACTGAAATTGCAATTTTCAAAATGTGTAGAATCTTTTAAAAATTTTAATGGCGTTGGTTGCTTTGGATTCCTCTTATAGTATAGTTTAAGTAGTATATGTTGACCAATTTGATATACCTCTTACCATTTCTGGTATAGAAGGTTGGTCATGTGATCGATATTTTAAGACAGACACGCGCTACAGTCTTTTTCTTGGTAAATTTTCTCTTCTCTGCAATGCACAAAGAGCTAAAAATTTACCACGAAAAAGTCTATAGCACGTTCTGTTTATCACGTGATCAAACCTCCTGAAAAACAAAATGGCGTAAACGAAGGCATCTCGAAGCGACAAACAGAAAGAAGGAGCTGTAACTTCCATACCAGGGAAGTCCAATTCAATATTTGTACGGATTCTTGAAGGAAAATGTGTCCTCCTTTGATTCCACAATCGCTGATATTGTACGTTTCCAACTCCAAACGTTATTTTACCCGGAACAAGGTGCGGGTACTTGATAAAAATTTCCCGAATAGAATTATACATGATTGATAAGGGATTCGGGGGCAGGCAATATCAAAAAAACATCTCTGGCTTCGAATCCCAAAAGGGATTAGGGCTAGCTGTGGCGCCAAAAATCGTGATTAGGATTTAGAGACCCACACATCGATGTAGTTTCGTGACATATTCTTGAATATGGTTCCAGAGTTTTGTTGAAAATGAATTCAATACATATTTACAGAGTAATAAATCATTTTTGTAATTCTAATAACCATAGCCTCCAAACTAAAGACAAAGACACTTTTGTCGGAGTAATTTGCTCATCAATTTCGATCGTCGTTAATTGACTCAGTACCTTCGTACTTTGATTATGACTTAGATTAATCAATTCAATATGACATTTTAATCAAAAATATTATATTTAATATCCCTTTCAATGAAATGGCGCAATGATACACATAGCAACGATGATAGCAACAAAATGGCGGCATACTTGGGACTAGATAGTACGGAGATCGCTTTACTTCAATTAAAATTGGATAGAAATTAGAGAAACAATGTTAGAGACTATCTATCTCAACTTGTACGATTTGCATGCGTCTGTTCTACTCTTGACGACTTTAATGAACATAACATTACTATAACATCCAGAATTAACAACAAGGCTACAGATTTCATAGATTGATAAACACGTTTTATGAGAGATAAGATTTGATTTCTAAATATGATGCAACTTGCAAACAGCTTATTACTAAGGACAATTTTCACACTCGTTTTTATGGAAATGTAGGGGATATTGACGGGATATTCTTCATGACTCCCTCAATTTGGCTTTGAGATCCAATGACCTGAAGATATTACAGGTATATTGGCCTCTCACTTATACTGCGTATGTTTACTGAAATCCATGATGATTCTTTACCAAACCCCGATCAACCCTTCGGGAAGTTTTTCATCTGATTTTTATTAGCTCACCTGGCTATAGCCAGGGTGAGCTTTTGCCATCACTTTTCGTCCGTCGTCCGTCGTCCGTCCGGCGTAAACTTTTCATTCAAAGATCTCCTTCTCTGAAACTACTGGGCCAATTGAAACCAAACTTGGCCACAATAGTCCTTAGATGGTCCCCTGCAAAAAAGTTGTTTTTCAGATCCGCGCTATATCCAAGATGGCCGCCAGCGGGGATCATAGTTTTAACATTGGACCCTATGGGAAAAGACATTCAAAGATCT
>MJUU01057308.1:47083-62148 GCA_002080025.1 Modiolus philippinarum | reverse complement strand
AATATTTGTTATAATAATTTCATTTTAGACACTATTGAAAATGGTTATAAAATTCCTTTGAGAACAGAACCTTGCTCTGTATTTTTGAAAAATAACAAATCAGCTTTAGATAACCGCCAATTTGTAAATAATGCAATTTTAGATCTACTTAAAAGAAATTTGATTAGACAGGTATCGAGTAAACCTCATGTAGTCAATCCACTGACTGTGGCAATCAACGCCAAAGGTAAACATAGGTTAACTCTAGATTTGAGACATGTAAACAAACAGGTGATAGTAAACAAGGTCAAGTTTGAAGATTGGAAGGTGGCAAAACAATATTTATCAGAGAATAGTTTGGGTTTTTCTTTCGACCTTAAATCAGGCTATCAGCATTTGGATATTTTTTATCCACACCAAAAGTATTTAGGGTTTTCTTGGAAGTTTGGGAAAGTAGTAAAGTATTTTGTTTTAACGGTACTACCATTTGCTTTAAAATCAAGTGGATATATTTTTACTAAGATGATTAGACCACTTGTAGCACACTGGCGAAACAAGGGTATAAAAATAGTTGTTATGTAGACGACGGTTTTAGCATAGCAAAAACATGCAGTTGTGCAGTGAACACGCTAAAACAGTTAAAGAAGATATAATTTCATCAGTTTTTGTACCAAACAAAGACAAGAGTGTTTGGACTCCATCACAAAGTGTTAGTTGGTTGGGTTTCATTTGGGATTTGTTGAACTGCGTTTTACAAATACCAAACGAAAAAATCTCTGATTTAAAACAACTCGCAGATACAATTCTTCTGAGTGCCACAAAGGTAAAAATAAGAATCTTGGCAAAATTTTGCGGAAAGATTATCGCTTTATCCCCAGCTATCGGGAATGTTACACAAATCATGACAAGGTCGATTTATTATGTCATTAATGAAAGATTACACTGGAATCAAACAGTTGATTTAAATGTTTATCCTCAATGCATTACTGAGATTTTATTTTGGAAAAATAGAATAGGTATATTAGATTCATTGCCTTTGTTGGCAGGACAAAGTCAGTTTATCATTTATTCAGACGCTAGCGATGAAGGAGCTGCTGGTTTTATACAAAATGATGCCTGCATTATGAATAAAAGCTGGTTACATAATGAAAAAGTAAGAGCTCCACTTGGAGAGAAGTTAAAGCAATAGAGCTGTGTGTTTTAACTTTTGCACATTTGATGGCTAATAGTACTGTAACTTTTTATACAGACAATAGCAATGCAGTTAGTATTGTTAAGAAAGGTAGTAAATTGTCAGATTTACAGAGCCTGGCTATTTCCATTTTTAATTGTTGTGTGAAATTTAAAATATCTATACATGTAGTATGGATTCCAAGAGAGGAAAATGAGCAAGCAGATTTCCTTAGTAGATGAGTGGGCAGTTTCGAAAGAATTTTTTGAATTTATAGATAGTTTTTGGGGTCCACATACCTTTGATATATTTGCTAACATGAATAATGCTAAGATAGCAAAGTTTAATTCGCTGTACTGGAATCCAGGCACTGTTGCCGTGGATGCTTTTACGGGTAACTGGAGCAACGAAAATAACTGGCTCGTACCACCAGTAAGCTTGGTTTCTAAAGTTATTAACCACTTGGTTAGGTGTAGGGCTGTCGGAACTTTAATAGTTCCAAAGTGGCCTTCTTCGGCATTTTGGCCGTTACTGTTTGATGCAGGTTTGATATATAAGCCTTTTGTGTATGACGTTTTGGAATTTCACGAAACGTCCGATATATTTGAAGCAGGAAAAAACCTGCACAGTTTGTTAGCTAGAGGAGATTTTATGGGTGCCGTTTTGGCCATACGTTTAGATTGTTCAGATATGTAATAGTTAATTTATTTTTCAGACGTGCAGAATTATGGTATGTCACTTGACTGGGAGAATTTTTTGTCACTGGACATTACGTTTCTGTCGCTGGGCAGGAGATTTTACAGGTCACTGGACTTTATTGGTTACGTCACTGGACATGTTTAGTAGGTCTCTGGACCTCTTGATTTTGGATTTTGGATATGTAAGTATTTTATTTTATTTTATATACTTGTCATTTATTTTTTGTTTAGTTAAAATCCTAACTATACTGGTATTTTACTTAAGAGTAAATTTCTTTCTTGTAGAAAATTTTTGCTGTTAGTTTCTGGTCACAGGTTGATCAAGTTACACATCCGGAACTAAAGGTGCTCTTTCAAAAGCTTAGTTCTACAGCTTTATATTCAAAGGCAAATACTACAGTGTCTAAATACGCTAATGCATTTAAAAGGTTTTTGAACTGGACACGCAGATACCCGGAAATTACGTCAGTACTGCCCTGTAATGAGCTTTATATTAGTCTTTATCTCCAACATCTTATGGATAAAGTAAGTCATCACAGTGTAATAGAATCAGCACTTTATGGAATAAAATTTGCACACAATTTGGCCGGCGTGAAAGATCCATTGTTAAAAGTATAGTAGAAGCTTCTAAACGAATATTGACAAGACCAATTAAGAAAAAAGACCCTGCTGATCCTCAAATTATGAATAAACTATTTCAGAGATTTAGCCAACAAGGACGTTCATTAAAAGATCTACGTTTATTGACAATATGTGTTTTGTCTTATACTGGTTTTCTGCGTTACGATGAGTTATGTAACATAAAAGCTAATAACATTACATTTAACAGAGATCACATGTGTATTTTTATAGAAAAAAAAGTAAAACTGATTGTTACAGGAACGGTAAAAATGTTTACATATCTAAGTTACACAGTAATTTGCGTCCTGTTTATACTTTAATTAGTTACTTACAAGAGGCTGAAATTGATTTACATTCTGATCTCTACATTTTTAGGTCTATGTCTTACCTTAAAAAACAAAACAAATTTATCTTAAGACATAAAAATGAGAGACTGTCTTATACCAGAGCTAGAGAATTAGTAAAATCTGCTTTAAGAGAGATTGGTGTAAATGATAAAAATTTCGGTTTGCACAGTTTTAGATCTGGAGAGGCTACTGCAGCTGCTAACTTTGGTATATCTGATAGACTTTTTAAAGTACATGGGAGATGGAAATCAGATCAAGCTAAAGACGGGTATATATCCGAAAATTTACGGAAGCGATTATTGGTTACCAAAAATCTGGGCATTTAGCTGCTTTCTTTGTCCGTCGATAGGGTCACCGTGCCTTACGTAATCTAAATAATTGTTGTTTATTTTAGTATGTCTTGAATAGAATGATTTTAAAAAGATTGAAGAGGTTAGCATATAAATAATTTATGCTCGTTTTAACAGGGTGAACTAAGAGCATAAATATATTTATTTGCAGTTTTCGGATAGATTTTTTAGCGTATGAATATGCTTTAGTTTCGCGGGTAGTATATAAAGAAATTCTGCACGGGTTTTCGTTTATCGAGGTTTGGGCGGTGACCTATCGACAAAGAAGTAAAATTTCATTTGTTTAATATGTATCATAATTATAATGTACTGTTTTGTATTTAAATAACAATTTCTTAACACAAGTGTTTATTTTTTATAGATTTTGTTTGTGCATGGAAAGGCCATATGTAGTGTATATATAGTGTTGTTGAGGACATTTGGACTTTGATCATATAGCTGTAATATTTGATGTAATAAAATAGATAGGGTCACGGTGCCTTACGTAATCTAAATAATTGTTGTTTATTTTAGTATGTCTTGAATAGAATTGTTTTAAAAAGATTGAAGAGGTTAGCATATAAATAATTTATGCTCGTTTGAACAGGGTGAACTAAGAGCATAAAGGTAAAGTTAATCCATAACCCTTACAAGAATTTGGATAAAATAAAGATAATTATTACACAAATTACCAAAATGACTGTGATATGATTTTTTATACCTATTTAATAAAATCAACATTTTTTTTTTCAAGAAAAAAAGGCATTTTAAAAAATAAAATCTAAAAGTCACACATTTTTGGAAGGGAGATCACAAAGCAGAAGATATTACAACATGAATTAGCCCCTTTCCAAAGATTGTGTTTTTGGGATATATTTTTAAGAATCATTATCGGTTAATTATCTTCACTTTATTCTGTAATGGTATATCGAATAGTGTATCAGATGCACGGACAAAAAATATTTGATTTGATTTGATTTTATTTCACCAAATACATGCAATGGTGAACTATCAAATCTACGGTCGTTGTCTCTTTGACACATTCCCCGTTTCCCTTCTTCTTGCTATTTTATCCTGCTTTAAATTCACCAGATGCCTTCATTACATTAAACTAAAAAAAATGAAAAGAAATGTTTTCTTCAATTTGTAACTGATTTTCTAGGTAAGTAAACTACAAATAACAGAAACTTTACTGTCATTTGCAGATAAGCCTCCGGGATTTAATATGATCGCTATAATTAAAAAATGCAAAAATTGCTTCCAGGTCACCTTCCGAATTAATACATGGTAGTAAATCCTTTTGAAAAGCTAAAACAGACATTCAAGCTCTAGGATTGAACAAATTAAAGCCTTATGTGAATACTGTCCATTTTTGCCATTATACTATCGATTCTTTTGAAACTGGATATATCGCAAACCTTCAGCACACTTAGTACAATTGCTCTCATGCATCCATAATTTCTTTTATACACGTGTTGGCTCTTTCCACTAATCCCTGACTCTGGATGCTTTAGTTAACGATCTACAATGAGTAGGTCAGGCCAGCGTAACTTTAACTCAGATATAATATTTCTGGTGAACTCTCGGCCATTATTGCTATAAAAAAACGTTTGGTGTACCAATAAGCGGGAAAATGTCTAATAAATGATAAGCTACTTCCACTGCAGCTGTTTTAGTTTTCAGAAGACGAAGAACAGAAAATTTCGTAACGATGGCGTTGATAGTGCAAAACCCATTTTTAGCCATTACCAGGGCTTGTCTGGTAATCAACAAGTGTTTTCGAATTCATGCAGTAGCACACCACAAAATATTTCTGTGTATTTGGAAGATGAAGAAGATGCTGTAAATCAAATATGATCATGTTAACCTACATTTAAAGCACGATTTTGTAAGGACCGACATATAAAATACTAGTGAAATAGAGCATCCTTTGGTGGGCATATTGAATTGGGAACTGACCCAAGCATAAAAATTTTAAAAAAGAACAATACAAGGACTAAACAGTACGTTCGGATAATATCTTTAAAAAATTACAGCGAACAGACAACTGTTAAACGGCCTGCAACCAGACTATCGCATTATTAGGTTACAATACACCATTATTAGATATGGGTGCCGCCATTTTATTTGGAGTATGTACTATAGAGAATAAAAAAAACATGGACACTTCTGATTGGTTTTGCTGACATGTGAGATTTTTTTTTTCTTAAATTACATTGACTTGGTGATGTTCAGAGACTAGTCTTTTATTTTTTCTGTTATTCTCCTGGAGATGAGAATTTTTTTTCCTTCTTGTAGTAGAGGTGCTAGTTGTGGTGCTGTTTATTTTTATTTTTATTTTTTTTTTGTCGGAAACAGTTGCCAGACAATGTACTTAATAAATAAAAAAGTTTCGAAATGAAAATCCACTAAATTAATTCTGTAGAGTAAAATTTGTTAACATTGTCGTCTATGGGGAAATTAATGGTGTATTGTAACCTAGTGTGTACTTTCACTTTCTGTTTGGTGAAGCAGAAATATGATCCAGATGCCTTATTACGAGTTTTATGATTCTGCAAGCATCATGGAAGACTTTTTTCTGAATTTGCACAGAAATTTTATAAAAAAACCTAAAAATATGGGGAATATGCATGGTTGCATAGCATGGGGCGGCTATGTTGACAAACAAGGATATGGGATTCAGAATGTGAACTGGCCCGGACTGGGCATTAAACAAGAGAGAGCACATCGGGTTGTATATGATTAGACACAAGCTTAGTTGAAATGATATGCCAAGGCTGGATGAGAACAGTAACCTGATAGAATGTAGTCACATATGTCAGAATAAGCTCTGTGTTAATGCAGACCATATTGCATTAGAGTCCCATGCTTGCAACCAAGAAAGAATTCATTGCAAGGCACAAGGATTCTGTGCAAAATGCCATCAACCACATTGTCTATTATAAATAACATACATATAAAGTTAGTTTATTAACTTTTGTCCCCTTTTAGGCCTTTTAACATATGAATTTTCATGTTTTGGTGTAATGGGCATTGAAGTCGGCAAAATGGAATAAAAAAGATAACAGGAAACACCTACAATGGCCGAAAAACATAGCCACATGCCAGAAAGTAAATAGGAACTGCACAAGAAAAAAACCCACAATAAAAATACAAAAGACAAACATAAACAACGATAGGAACTCGGGACAGCCGGACTTGGTACCGGCACTAGCAAAAGCCAGCGGTAGGGTTAAACCGGTTTATGGGTACCCAAACCTCCCCTTTCTCTGTCCCGTTTCCCTATCGTAGAATAAACATACGAATAAAACCCATACAGGTAGACTACTAACTCCATGACCACAATCTAGAAAAGAAAAATGGGGGGACAAAACGTAATTTTGAAAGATGGGTCAAAGAGTGCTCGCCGCTAAACTGCCGGCTAGCTCAAGGAGCCTAGTCTGCTGGTAAAANTTGTGTTCGAGAGTGCATATAGTTTGCCTTCATAAGGACTGATTTTCTACACAACCCAGTTTTAATCGATACATATAGTTTAAATATACCATTTTTGTTCATTAAAATAAAAAAGGTAATGCATATTAATAGTGATTTAATTATAAATTCTAATAAAAACATGAAAATTTCAGAAAATCAGAAGAAAAATTTTTCGACAGAAGAACAAAAATTACTGAACTCGATAAGCGTCTTCCTGGCGGTGTACCGGTTCCCTACAGGTTCTATGGTAAAATGATTTTTGTCAAAAATTCAATATACTAAGTTGTTTGGGTGGGTTGTATTTTGGGTATTTTTGTACATATGTTGGTTATATTTGGAGAAAAGGAATAATCATATACTTATAAAATCTGATTTCGTGATGTGTGTGATCATTTAATTAATTATCTGAAGTAGTATATCGGATATATCGGGAAATAAGATCAAAATAGGAAAATTCAAATATTATAACTGCTGTCATTAAACGTATAAATAAACCAATAATTGACAACATTTAAGAAATCTGATTTAACGATCGAGTAACTGACATGTCATGAAAAACAAAAAATATTATTCCATATATTCCATCTGACATACAATGTACATGATTGACAATTCATACAAATACATGATATGGTTAAGCAAGGCCAAATCAATTTAATTCTCTGTTTGACATCAACTTTATTTTTGAAATGAAGGAGGGTATGCGGCAAACAAACAAATAAAAAAGCAAAAAACAAGAAAATAATTGTTGAAAATAACATACTTTGATGTGAAAAATGTTCATTTTAAGTCAGTTTTCTTCCATTTCAATTAATGTCGGGTCTTTTGAACAATTTTCCATAGGAATACATACTTATTGTCTCCTTTAATTGAAAAAAATGAAAAATATGTCTTTTTTTGTTTTCTTTAAAAATCACACTTTTTCAATGCGTGCGCTGACGCCAAACATAGAAATAACTTGTCTTGGCCCAAATGGAAAAAATGCTTTAAGCTTTCAACAAGGAGCAGAAACATATATGCATGCATATCGTGACCAACAAACAAGAATCAAACATGCTGTATTTTTCAGAATCCAAAGTCAAACATATTTCGTCTGTTATACATATAACAGTCGTTTATTCTGTAAGCGCCTGTATTCTTCTGTAATACAGCCAATACGGGACATTTGAAATCGTGTTCACTCCGGAAACAGATGTATTTTTATACGTAAAAAATCAATACATCAATACATTGAGATGGAATCACTACTTAATGAACACTGTCGAGCTAAGTGATTTATATTTAACCGATTTGTAGCGCTTCAGTTTAAGTTTTTTCGTCAATTAAAATTTATTTAAAGAACTGTCATATAGGAAAAAGTATAAATGCACTTCAATTTCATAAATAGTTTGTTTTTTATGTGGTATATATATTTATTTTAATAGGTTTAGAAATCCAGTATTGTTTCTTACTGGTATCCGAGGCGACCTTTTCCGCCTTATATTACACGAGAGTTCCTATATTGTAGGACTTTATCATATGTTTAGTAATAAATACAGACGTTTTGAATATTTGATACAGTGCATGACGTTCATTNCAGTACATAGTAGGCAAGGTGTTATCTTTAGGTGGAACTTTGAGCATTTCTGTGTCCTTGTAATGTTGTTTGGTGAGAGTTTGTTCATCACAATTGGTGCGTTTGAAAGTATTAGACTTGTCCAAGTCGTTTTGTTGGACATCGATGTAGTATTTCTTTCAAATGATTGAAACGTTGTTAGAAGCTTTGTCAACTGGTACAGACACAAAAGTTTATTTTTCACATAATTCTTTTCCTCCTGGTGAGCCGCATGAATTTTATACAGATATTTCCTTGTAGCAGCTCTGCTTTTCTAACATTTACTTGTCTTTTTAGTCTTTTTTGGCACATTGTCCATATTTTGTAGGAATTTCAACCCTTTCTCAACAGTAGAACCACTCGGTATTGGTGCACCTAGCTGTTCACAGATCATCAACAGAGATTCACCGGGTCCAAGATTTACACTATGTACAGCAGCATGAACTCGACCCTCAAAGTTCTTGGAGAAGGTAACATTCTTTGGCAAAGAACTTCTGCAGACTTCTGTTGAACGCCTCGACTTTTTGCGTGTTTAGGTTAAGGTTTGTCTGTTTAATGCATTTGGATTCAGACGATAGTTCACACACTTTCTAATGGCGTCCATATTAGCTATTGACTTTCGTATTCTGAACGTGCTTGGCAAAAATGGTCGTTTTGTCAGCCACTGTTTTTTTTTACCTCCTTTGCAAACAAATGAATGTCGACGGCATAGTTCATGGTTTCCTGTATAGCAGTCAACATTAGCATCGACAACAGATGATAATTTATTTTTCACTTTGTTAAAGTCTCCGCCATACGTTTCAGTTGCCACATTTACTTCAGTCTGGCATCGTTCTGCAACATCATGGCTAAAATT
Organism: Modiolus philippinarum; assembly: GCA_002080025.1. NCBI lineage: Eukaryota > Metazoa > Mollusca > Bivalvia > Mytilida > Modiolidae > Modiolus > Modiolus philippinarum. The sequence goes on along the minus strand of MJUU01057308.1, from coordinate 53,079 downwards.
ATTTAGCTGTTTCTGTCTTTCTGCCTTTGTGTGTGCTGGCATTATGTCGAATAGATCTTTGCTCCTTTTTATGGTCTTTCTCTGATTGCTTAGAAAATGTCTGGTGTCTAAGAAGTGTTCGACTCGGTGGATGTTACATTTTCAGCATAAAGGTCCCCGGCCGCACGAAAAGCTGAACTATCTGGGTCTGTTGTTATATGTTTTGGTTCTAATCCATCACTTTTAATATCGCGAAGGGCCTCCTTGGCCCAAGTATATTCGTCCCCAATACTCTTCATAAACGTAATATTTGAGCTACACTCCGGACCACATTTATCACCGGATGTAATAGGATGAACAGAACAAGGCTTGTTTTTGCACACAACTCCAATTATACTTTTATCCTCTGTTTCAGACTCAGCCACTGTGTATGCCACTTGAGTGGCAGGTTTGCATGGAGTTTTCCCAATACCAGAGTAAATTGCATTGTTGTATACGCCATCAGCTTGCAGACTCGCAGCTCCAGGGTTTTTTCGACTACGTAATTTGTTGATTTCAAGCAAGTTCTTACGACGCATTGTCATATCTTTCCTATTAATTTGTGTTATTTTAGGCAATACTTTATTCGCTCTCTTTTGCAGACTTGTTACAGTAGGAGCTGGAATGCTGCATCCAAGAATGATCTTCCTAAGTCCAGTGTAACCAAGAGGTGTTTGACTGAGTGCGGCCTGTGCTGATGTGTTTATCTTGGCAGCTTTCCTCCCTGGATTGGTGGATGCAACTTCGTCATATAGCTTGAACTTCTTAGAGCGATATGTACACTTTGAACAGATAGCTTCTTCGCTGTTGCCAAGTCCAAATTTCTCCTCTCTCTCTTCATATCCCATTCAATTAATCCATCACAATCTGGATGAAGGGCTGTATGTTCTCAGAATACATGATTCCACATTATTGCATTCAGCTTAACATCTATAGTTCTGTTAGTTGAATCTTCTGCTCTGTAAAATACAAGTTACAAATGCCATTAGAAAGTGTTTTTGTACAAAGAAATTGAATTTTGAAAATTTACCTAAAAATGAATTGTGACTTACCTCCCTTAGATCACTGGAAAATTTTCATTTTGATAAAACTTGAAATATTTTGATCCAGATGATAATTTTAGGAAATATATCATTAAGATAGTAAATTTATATGCTTAAGACAATGCGTTATAAATATTTGAATTCAGAAATGCCTGGTTTCTTGTCATATGTACACATACTCTTTTGCTCTCCATATATGGTAGTAACTTGCTCATGGAAGACACCAATATTGATATAGTGCATTTAATATGATACTTTAATGTATATTTTCATTTATTTTAAGCTTACCTTTGATTTTTCTCAATAGATTTCTGTTTTTTTTTCAGCAGTAGGAGCCTCAACTTTTGGCCTTTTAGAGTATAGCAGGTCGTGGATCATGTTCAGAGCTGGTTTCAACATCCATATATGGAATGTGTTGCACAAGCGATGTCAATTTTCTGGTAAGTCTTGTGTAAACAGCTTGCTTGGTAACACTTTCAGATGATTTCACATGTTTTCTTGGTTTGTTGTGAGGCAAATTTCCAATTTTAAAGGCATACTTATTTTGTTTTCCAAACTTTGAAGCCATATTTAGCAGCAATATTTAAAAGATAGAAATGTTTAAGTTTAATGAATTAGCTTATTGTGAAATTTATTATTCTGCCATTGTTTTTACAGGGAAAATTGGGTTAAATCATATGTCTTTGGGTACAATACAAGAAAGAACGCAGACACCCCCCAATATTGTATCTCAGATCTAGAGAGATAGGAGAAAAGAGATAAATTTTTAATTTTTATTACCAAAGTGACAGATTAGATAAGATAGCTGGAGCATCATCACTCGTTAACATCTTATCTATTGATGATGCAATCATGATCTCTCAGTACATTTAGTTCTAATTTTTTTTACATTATTTCTCAGAAATTTGGGAAAATACTAAATTTGACCATACATATAAAATTCCTGAGTACATTCTACCTCATTCATAAGAAATGAAATTTAAGTGAATATTTTATAAGTAGTAACCATGTATTACTAGATACATCACAGAAAGATTAGTTTCCTTTGTGTATAATAGATTTAAGAGAATGAATTTTATTTGTAAAAAAAATCTTCCTCCAGCTCTTCCTTTCTTTTGCCGTCAGTAAGTGTATGTGTTCCCATTTGCTTCTGTGACACTTGTAGCTCTTTTGCATTCTCTGAAAACTACTTTTTTTATTGTGAGAAGAAATAATCTTTCATTTGAGACCAAAGTTGCTAGATTTTGAGTGCGTTTGCATATTTCTATAGGTTACAATACACCATTATTAGCTATGGGTGCCGCCATTTTATTTGGACTATGTACTATATACTATCGAGAATAAAAAACATGGCCACTTCTGATTGGTTTTTGCTGAGATGTGAGATTTATTTTTTTTCTGAAACTACATTGACTTGGTGATGTTCAGAGACTAGTCTTTTATTTTTTCTGTTATTCTCCTGGACAGGAGAATTTATTTTCTTCTTGTAGTAGAGGTGCTATTTTTGGTACTGTTTTTTCCGGAAGTAACGGTTACCATAAACAACTGAAAATTTCTCTATAAATACCCGCGGCAACCCCCTATTTTTTTTGTCGGAAAGAGTTGCCAGACAATGTACTTAATAAACAAAAAAGTTTCGAAATGAAAATCCACTCAATTAATTCTGTAGAGTAAAATTTGTTAACATTGTCGTCTATGGGGAAATTAATGGTGTATTGTAACCTATTACCATGCATGTGATAATCTTTGATAAAATTCATATCATCCATTTCTACCCAATTTAAGTATAGCATACAGTTTACAACAAGCAGAATACTGATTTAGAGACCTGGATTAGATACCTTATGGTTGACATAACAATATAAATATCATAGGAAATTTGTTTATCAATGTGCTAGATATCTTTAAAGGAAGCTAACACCGTCAACGCAGGGCAGGCATAGGTATCGACATTACACTGCACCGCCTTTTAGGATATATCCATTACTTGTCTTTGGCCATACCTGAATGTATTCTAAGGTACTCAACACATACATACAAAGCTTTACTCTTTGCCCAATTCAAAATTATAGAGGGAAGGACTATATAGATCTGTTATGTTATGTTATGTTTGAATTCTGCCGTGACAGATTCATCGTCACAGGAATATGAAAATTAATTGTATTGTCTTAGATATTATTTATCATAGACAATTTAATCATGTTAGCACATCCGCTTATGAACAAAAACATTCTTGAAACTGAAAATTACAAACAAACAAGTCGAAAAAGATAGTTAACACCTACAAAAAAATGTACAATGCCCGTAAATTACAGTCACAATCCACAATTTACAAGTCATAGGTGACATTATTCTTGGCCACATTCTGCATAAAAACATGCTACCGCCAGGATACTCCCATACTTTAGAGACCAACCAGTTCAGCCGATATCTTATACCTATACAAAACCAATCGTCAATCAAAAACGCATATTGTTGGATGTTCAAATTGATTATTTTAATTCATTATCACCTGAAATCCTTGTCTCCATTCGCCGTTTATGTGCGCTCCTGTTTGTCACATTAAAGCTGGAGACCTAAACATCGTTGACAATGATAAATTACAAGTAACTAAATACCGAAGTTACTGCGAATTTAATTTCTGCATATGCGCATTTCTTTTTACCAAAGGTATGAAATATCTTGAACCACAACCAATCAATTCGAAACATATCTTTAAGATATTCACGAGGCAGCCGGGGAATATGCCAAACAATGGGCTAGTGTAAGGGAGAGAAGGTAAGTCGAAACACTTTCCGAGTGGTTCATTAATTCACTGAACGTAGCTCGAATGGGGCGCTCCATGACAACAATGAGCCCAATTCAAAAAAGAATATTTGAAGACCTCAAGTAGTAAACACGTTTGTCTTTCCTCCATGACAATATTGTCATTGAAAACACCCTTAACATCACATTTAGGTGCCAAAGGGACTACATTGGCTGCTTAACAAAGGAGAAAGGTATTGACAATTCATTTGGCAGCCATTTACAAACTCTCCACTAAACAATCTCAAAACAGTGCTCTCTTTTTTCGTATCAATTTAAGAAAACTTTAATCTGGCTTTCATCTACTAGGTACCAAAGTTACATAAATGCCCGTATAAACAAAGATACATCGCTAAGTCTGCAAGTTGCGCAGCTAAATCTCTCAGCACCTCACTTCATAACGTTCAGCAGACAATGATGGACTTCAGTTACTAGTATATAGAGATAAAGTAAACTAATAAAAGCCCTGTCCTTGATAAACTGGAGTTTTCTATGTATCGTGTGCGTTTTTGTCACATGCACATTCACTCCATAACCTTTCATTTTTTTCTATCAATGCGTGGTGTGGATAAGATGTGGATTCTCAAAAACTTGAAAAATTTGTTAGAATATCATCTTCAACTCATCTTAATCATTGCTAAACATTTGGATCTTTTAACACGTGTTCAAGCAGACAATAATGATTCCAATGGAAACTAATTGTGCGACACTTTTATAAAAAGCAATGAAGGGATATGAAGTAAATGAACATGAGACAAAGTCTCTACAAATACATGGTGAAAAACAATTGGACAACGTTTTTATTGTTGTTCTTCATCTTGAAGTCACCATGAGGCCTTCAGCAATGAGCTTTGCCCATATCCCATAATAAGTTCAAGACGGCCCCTAGCACCGGTTTGAGTGGAATTCATTGCTAGATGTCATGCAACGCTACATCCATGTTTATTCTGGCCATTGATGCGGGATTGTCAACAAACATTAAGGAAACTGGCAAATTGTTCTTACAATCACTGTCATCCGTTGCCCGTTGCCGATTTGTTTCTCCATTCGTATGAAACCAGGTTCAAACAAAAGCGAGTTAAGAAAATAAGATAAGCTAGCCAAGTCATTTTACTTCAGTTTCAGTTGTATGGATGATGTTCTTTCATTTAACAATCCTCGATTCAAGGATAACATCCCGATATATCCGATTAACAGGAAATTAAGCAGCAAACTGATACACCATCATCAGCACCATACACGGAATCGTACCTCTATATCGGTAAATCTGGACGTGTGACAACAAACCTTTACGCCAAGATGTCATGTTGATATTGACCTTCCAAAAGTGAAATTTCCGATTTTGAGCAGTAATATTCCGATCTCAATCATATGGTGTCTACAATTCACAACTCATTTGCTCTTGTAGCTCCTTTGGTTTGTACAGAGATTTTGTCAACAGAGTTAAATTTCCGTCTAAAAAATTTTTACACCAAGGTTTATTCGACCACTGTTGTAATGTCACTACAGAAGATTTACATTTGTCGCCATGATTTGACATATCGTAGCCATGTTTTTATTTTTTCAAAAAAGAATATAAATGTTTTAGTAGATCTAGATCCAGAGTATTTACTACCGAACATAGAAACAACGGCTATGAAAATAACTGGATTTTTCATTAGAAGTGTGACAGCGATGAGCAGATCATGCTTACTTTTGCACTCCTGTTTTCAGTGAGAGTTCAAACTGCCAGTGCTTTTGTTTTCTGTGTGATTTTGTATATAAATGTTATATTTAAGATTTATTTACTTTTGTCGATCATGTTTGTGGTACTGAATTGTCATTGTAATTGTCATTTTACCAAGGTATTAACAAATGCTTTTGGTTCTTTTCGAGGGTTACAAGATAACACGTACTATGAGTTTTAATTGGTTTTGTCTACGGGTTAGAAAATTAAATTAAAAACCAACCAACACCATATTTTATCTAGCACTGTAACGGATGCCACGTGTGGAGCAAATCATGCTTACCCCTCATGAGCATTTAATTGTACCTAATATTTTTCTAAGGGTTCACACTGCTGGTGCTTTAAAGTATGTTTCACCTATCTGAGTCTCTCACTTTTTGGCATCTCCTAAACATTATGATAAT
>MJUU01057308.1:33184-45921 GCA_002080025.1 Modiolus philippinarum | reverse complement strand
AGAGTTTTTCTGCCTATTTATACCGGATAAAATAATTCGAAAATAAACTAAAATGACAACAATACATAATTATGTATATGGCGGTCATGGTTTATTATCACTATTGGCAGCATTATATCGTCAGTTTATTTGGCGGAGGAGTGGGTGTTACCATCTACCCTGAAAAGGCATATGCAATGACAAACCTCATCATCCTAGCGTTATAAGTTGCATGATATTTTTGTCGATATTTACATAGACGAGAAACCCACGGTCACGCCGAAGAGGTAATTTTATGCTTCGAATCTTCATTGATCGTACAAGAAAAAACTGGTTTACTGCAACCCCTAGGTCACTGATTACTGCAAATGATCAGCACAAGAACATGATTGTACACTATGGACATGTTTATTGCTGTTGGAGTTTGAATAATGAATGTAATGTTTTACTGAAAATATATTCACGAAATTACTAATTTATAACAATGAATGAAACATGTAATGTCAGTTGATGGTTATTAGTTCATATCGATGAATACGCTATGCTGTTAACGGGTGATCGGGGGAAGTATGGAAGAATTTTGTGTTAGTTTAGCTTCTAAATCTGAGACTATTTCAACATCTTTCCATCTTTTGAAGCGAATTTCTAGTTTAGTCTTTTCCGTTATTTTGTAAAAGTCTTTACAAGCTAACAAACTTTTAAACCTTCTTTTTGATGCCATTATAATGCAAGATTTCAGATAGTTCATAAGGTTATATTTTTCAGCTTCTATTATTTTTTTCACAAGTTCCTTCGACGTAAGATTATCTCCCGTTTCCAACACATCATCTGACAGGAAGTCGTCTGCCTTTTTCAGTGTATTTTTCGCCTGATATTCAAAAGCTAAAGGCAGAATTCTGTGTACACTCGCACCTAAAAAATACAGGTATTATTCATTGATACTGATTTTTTTAAAGCATCACGTATTTTTAACTAATTCAGAAAAAACGAAGACATGACATCGAAAGAGTTTTAAGTTATTAGACGGTATACAAAATGTTTATTTGTCAAAGAAATAGCCAAAAGTCTGAGGTATGGTAATGGTACTATGTACATTGTAATTATGAACACTTGGGCACCTCAAAATAAATCCAAATGTCCATATGCTGTCACATCTATGCATAAATATTCGATAATATCATACAAGCTTAAAACATATCACGCTGATGATTCCGGAGCACCTGATTATACCTTAAGCTTTTGTACGGGTTCACACTGGGCTTATTGATTTATTTTTGCGACGTTCTTGTTAAAAATCCATGTCTGACTCCAGCTGTGTTTCCTATATATTGCATTTATCACTTTTTACATCGTCAAAATTATTGCTTCCTTATTCGTTTGCCAATTTATTTGCTCATTGATATATTGTATATTACAAATCAACGGGAATAAGCAAAATGTATACTCAAATGTTACATGTAAGGAAATTATGTCAAAAAAGAAATGAGATATTACCTGAAAAAACAAGATGAAAGGCTGGTTCTTAAATGTATTTTCCTCCCCTCTCAACAGCCTTTCAAAGATGTCAAATAAATTAGTTTTCAGCTGCATGTGTGTTCAAGCAGGGACTATATATAGCTATATATAGTCCCTGGTTCAAGTTCCCCGCTAATATACATTGTGACTTTATTGAGTGATTTGTTGTGTAAAACAAAATTCAGCATTTTGTCAGCTTAATCGTGGCCAGAGTTCGATTTCGGACTTTATGATATTTTTTGTATTTCGGGAATAAAACGGGACAAATCAATATTAATGATATATTTGCATGTACAGAGACATACAAAACTTACTATCCATTGGCTGTAGACATCCTGGCATTGTACAACGTAAGAAATTAATGACATCTTTACGTCTTTTTCCTTTCATGTATATTTGCTGTTCCCGTTTTCCGTGTTCTGTTTTAACAAGCCTCTCAAATACTGGAGATTCACTAAAAAGTTCTTTTTTATCCACATTTAAACTTGAACCTTCGACGACAAGACATACTTCTGGTACTTCCGCCCGCGCAGCCGCCCTTTTCATCCATGTGTCTGTTATGTCATGCTTTGACATTTGCTTGGATATTTTTGACCAAGCTGAAAGAAGGAAATACGATATCAGTCGGTGATTATTAGGAAATAGACAAAAACACATTTCCATTGTTACATGTAATCAAGCATTCAATGCATTTTGATAGTTAAACAGATAGCAATGAACATACTGTAATCGAGTGGAATATTATACATGTACCTGCACAAAATAACAAAAACTATTGTTTGATTGTTTATCAAAAGCAAACACGAAAAATACAGATGTAACAGTTTCAGATAATTTAACTGCTTGAGAATGTCATATTTCTTGACCAAGTCGTATTAAGATGAATTCATTTTATGGTTTAATAACAATATACCGAAGTTATTTTGAATTTAGTTTCTGCATATGAGCATTTCGACAACTTATGGTTCTTCTGTGAAGATCAAATAAAAACATTTGGATAACCACAAACCGAAATGTTTTTAAAAGTTGATAGAGAACAAAATACAAATGCTAGTAGGTTCTATAGGGACCGTCTTGAACTTACTATCAGATAAGAGTGTTTGCTCTTTGTTGAAGGTCTCATGGTGACTACAAGATGAAGAACAACAATGAAAACGTTTTTCCATTTGCTAAATCTTACCATGTATTTATAGGGATTTTGTCCAATGTACATTTACTCCATTTCTCTTTATTTGTTCATTTAAGATAGAAAGTTCAAGTTTACTACAGACAGGGCTTTGCAAGAGGGAGATACTCCTTTGGTTTTAACAAAATTTAGATTTTGAATTTGTTAACATCTTATTTATTTTCATGAAGTGTTACTAATAAAATTCTAACAACATCGATACACCTTTTAAAAATAAGCAAATAATTTAAAAGTACCGTCACCTAGATTTTTAAATTCTCAAACTTTAGAAATTAGTTACTAGTATGCTATACACTGCAGCAAACATGACATGAAGCCATAGTATCAAGAAACCCCTAGTTTATGACTAGCATTGTCAGATACATATATTGTATTAAACTTTTTTTTTAATTCATGGCGCTACAATTAGCTCTTTTTGAAAAAATAATTAGATGTAATTGGTCGTTTAGTGATTGGAGATGGTCATGCGAAACTGAAAACGAATACCTCCTTATCACTTAGTTTTGTTTGACTCATAGGTGTGTTACCAAATTATATCTTGTATTTCTTGACAAAAGCAATCCGCCTGTGCAAGAATAATTATACTGTGCGACTTGACAAGCACGAAAAGATTGCTCTCCTTTTTTCCCTGCTAGTCTAACTTGTTAAACCCCGCCACAGCAGGTGTGCGCCTGTCCTAAGTCAGGAACTTTATTAAGCCTTTGTGTGTCTTGTCTGTTTTCTAGTTAGTTTACTTTATGTCTATAGGAGTGTAGGATGATGTTTATTTCGCTGAACTTGATTACTCTTTATTCAGGGGCCGACTCCGACCTGCCGTTGGGTGTGGGGTTTCCTCACCGTTCATTGAAGATCTTATGGTGGCTTTGAGTTGTTATTACTCCCCTTTTGGCTTTGAGTTGTTATTACTCCCCTTTGGGTCGTTTTCTCTTTGACACATTCCCCGTTTCTTTATTTTCTATTTTCCAGGATCTATTTTCCTGGCCTATTATATTTGTTGTTCTCATATTCAGTTCAGGTGTAATCATGCATGAGAAAGGGTTATATCGTGACAATATTTGTGCTGTCCCGAAAAAAGGGTTGCAGTATCAATATTTTTAACAATTTTGTTACAATTAATTTGCGTCTCTTTTGTTGAAAGTTTTGTCCTTAGTTGATTTTGGCTTTTGTTATTTAACAGCTTTTATACCTCGTTTTTGGTATTGGTCTTCCAAGTGTTAAATTTGATTTGTGATATAAGTTGTAGAAATGGTCGTCCGCAGAAACTAAATTTACAGTAATTCGGTATTTGTTCTAAATATATTTAAATAATTAATTTATACAAATTAATACGGAGAGAAATGTTTATTTACAAAAAAAATAATAATTATAGGATTCGGAAACAAGACTTTAAGTCCCATATTAATCCGTCTCCTCAGTATCTATAGTTTAATACTACAAGTATTATGAATAATGAATTAAACCTTAAATGTCTCTTGATTGAGTTCTATTGATCTCGTATAGATATCTTTCTTTTAAATATTGTGCAATCAATTGATATTGACTAGTGCATGCAGTATTCTTTTATAAGCTAAACACTTAATTTCTGTCCATATATCTCTTCAAACATAAATAAAAAATACATTTTTATCATTTTAGAGATCAAAGAATTCATACAAGCATTGAGTATATATCATCAAAGCTAAAAATAAAAGGGGAAAAATACGCCATATTCTTTTCAACGTAAATTACTGCTCTGAAAAATTTCCCCTTCACACATTCGCCTTTCAATATTCAATACAGCTTTAATTCGATAACAATCAATGTTAATGATATTTGATACTAAAAAGGTTCAATAGTAATATATGAATATATATTGTGGAATTTCTATATTGAAAAAAAATTTAAAACATCACATATAATACTATTTTCTATTAAATATTGCACTTACCTGTCTGTTTTTATACCAGATTACAAGATTCATAAAACTGACATTTACATAATGTAGACTAATACTAAATTCCAGGTTAGAAAGTTATCGGATTTTGAGAAAATGTCAATTTTAAAGTATTGATTTTGGACAAAAGCAAATAATTAAAATGTATACAGACAGGCTTATCCCTACAAAGGAATTGTCCTTAATTACAATAAAAGCCATTCGGTCAATATCTAAATAATGTAAAAACCCTCAAGTAATTTTGTAATTTGGCAGATAAGGCTTTGGTTTAGAAAAATGAGACATGATCAATATTTTTTCGATTTTAAGGTATATTTTCAGTGAGCCATAATGATATAATCTTGTTACGGAAATGTATTCTTGTCAATGTTCATTTCAGTATCCGAGATCAATAGGACATTCTTCTTGTATAATTCTAACTTCAGAGAATTCAAATTTAACATTGATTGGCTTTTGTTACTAAATGATATGTTTTGAGACAGAAATCTGTTATAGTATAAAGTTAAAAAAAAATGGAGTGTTATTGCACTAAACTAGAAAATATCTATATAATAATTCCTTCAATAGAGAGAATTATCACGAGGTATAGACTGCCAAAGGGGTGGCAATATGGACGGGCACATCGATAATGTCCAAGTAGTAGGCGGGTGTATTATTTTTACTCCCATGTCATCACGAGGCTGATATTGAAAAAGCCATGTCTTATTGTTTATTGATACTTAAAATTATAAGAGTTATCAGCATACCTAGGCTGATATGGCACATATCTACCTTGGTATGCTGATATCGGTAGTTTACTTCCGGTTGTATTACATATAAAAGCAAAACTCAACATATTTGTGCTACGTATATGTAATAATTATCTCTATATTTGTAACTATTAACGGACTATTGTGACCAAATTTGATTCCAAAGTAGTTTCAGAGAAGAAGGTGTTTGAATGTGTTTTCTAATATAGGGTTCAATGTAAAACTATGTTTCTTGATTGCGGCCATCTTGGATCTAATGAGGACTTGCCAGATACATTTTTGAGAGGGCCCAACTAAGGATAGTTGTGACCAATTATGGTTCCAGAGGAGAGGCTTACAACAGACGCCTGACGACGGACGGACATCGACGAAGCCAACTGATGACAATAGCTTTCCTGTTTTTTTAGGCCAGGTGAACTAAAAACCAGCAAATACTAAAGGACTACATTTTTGTGACAATTACTGTTTTATTCAACACTTAAATTTTGAAAAATAAATGTGAATACAGTTAAAACCAATTAGTCGATATGGACAAAATGGTCCAGACACTGAATATCGTGATATTTACTGATAAAATGATTTCCATTGGTTAATGAATTCAAGTTATTAACTATCGCAACACCAATGAGGTTTCATGTAAAATAAGGATAAATATAAAAGTTGATACTCGTTTGGAACGGATCGGTTTGTGCCTTGCAACTGAATCATTTTGTGCGTTCTACAGTACACTTAAAATTACAATAAGTATTTTCTTGTATTTCTCAATCTACAAGACGTATAAGGTTCTTTATACATTTAAATGGGCAATGCGTTATTCCAAGCATATTTAGAATAATTATACGTACTAGTGAGGTACGAAGCAATTTTGAAAATAAGAGTCAAAAACATTTTTAAAATATTTTCAGAAATATCTGATCTGTTTTGATTAAGAGTTTCTCACATTCCGAGTTTAGTACAGAAGGCAGCATATTTCATTCAAATTAAAATTGTGCTGAAATCTGCAGCCCCACTCCCTAAAACTGGTCAAGACGTATCATGAAGAATCCCGATAATATATATATCACTTGTTTTTTTTTCTTTTAACCATGTATTGGCGGCTAATTCAATTACAAATAGATGATAATAGTAAACACCTACAATGGCCGAAAACTACAATCACAAGCCACAATTAACAAGCCAACTGTACAAGAAAAAACATAAATAACGATAGGGACTCGGGATAGGCGGACTTGGTACCGGCACTAGCAAAAGCCAACGGTTGGGTTAGACCGGTTTATTGGTACCCTTTCTCTATCCCGAACGATTCGGCAATGCAGTCAAAGGTATAATTTGAAATCTTTTCCAAATATCTTTGTCTATAGATTTCAATTCTTATAACAGTAGTTCAGCGTAGTTAGTAGCATATTTCTATTCAGTTTTAATGCTCTTATATTTACAGTTTTGCATATAGAGTTGACAGATTCTTGTCCATGATTGATGAGGATTTAAAAGTTAGCTTATTAAAGTTTTGGACGAATGGATATACATGTACACATCACGAAGAATATACATAGGAAAAAGAAGGGAAACGGGGAATGTGTCAAAGAGACAACGTATTAATCATATCAACATACCTGAACGTAGATTTATCTATTAGTAAAGAAATATTTCAAAATATTAATATCGACGTACATGTACCTTAATACAGAAGATTTGGGCTTTTCAAGCTTAACGTATTAAGCATTTTTCACTTTGGAAGATTTTTCTGGTATAATAACACCTACGTGATGATGTCTTTATTTATTTTGACGACAAATGTTCATAAATATTATTAGATCATGCATTCAAAATGCAAATAATAGGATTAGTACTCACAAAAATTCCGGTAGAAGTAATGAACAGAATATACTAGAAACTGCAAATAACTAAATACCGAAGTTACTTGCATATGCGCATTTCGACAACTTATGTCTCTTCAGTGCATAAACTCAAAGATGTTTGAAACTGACAAAGAACAAATAACCAATATGATGTAATGTAAAGTCAAAATCAGCTAAGGACAGAGCTTTGCGTTGGGAAGATGCAAATGATTTATATATATTTGTCAAACTACTACTCTGTCAAATTTCTGTGAACATTTTGTAGACTGGAATCTAAGTTACCACTCATAATTAAAATCTCGAAAATAAAGTTAATACATAGATTACAGGAACAGAGACAACAAAAACAAATAAATACACGTAGGACTGTACACGAACGCATATAGCAACCAATAAGCTTTAAAAGTTAAAAAGATCATCACCGCACAGGTTCATAGACGTTTGCGGTGTACACGTATTTACATGCATGTCACTATACAGTTTGATTCACTTTGCACATTTTTCTATAGACTAAGAAGGTGATGATCTTTTGAATTTCCAATGTAAAACAATGGATAACAGGAAACACCTACAATGACTGAAAATTAAAATTACATGCAACAATCTGCCAGGAAACTATACAGGAAAAATAGTTACGTATATAAGACAAAAGACAAACGTAGACAACGATAGGAACTCGGGACAGCCGGGCTTGGTACCAGCACTAGCAAGAGGCAAAGGTACATGTAGAGTCAAACCGGGTTATGGGTACCCAAACCTCCCCTTTATCTGTCAAGTTTTTCCCTTTCAACTGTAAATCAATTTGCCGGTGGTTCATGCTAAAAAAAGTTGTATTGACGAAAATGCGTTTTTCAATAAATATGTTAACGTGGGCGCATATAGCTTTGTGCATCGAGAGCAATTTCCAGAACATAAATGTACATGTATGTTATAGGTTTTTTTATTAAGCATCATAATCATAATTGAGCTTTAATCGCACATATGTGTTACTTTAAAATGAGTATGATAAATCATTTTTATTGAGATTACAGAATACATGTGTATGATACTTTCAGAAATTTGTGTACACAAAGATAGATTTAGGCCACACCATGACTTAATCTTTTGATGTAGATGTAAACGTTCAAAATAATGAATAAAATCTCACCACAGGTGGTGGCACAATTTTTTCCAAATTGGAGTTTATTTACATATATATTTATTAAAATGAGACAAACACAGCCTGTTGCATACTGCACTACAGTAATTGGTAATATTGCCAATATGGAATTCAAGGATTAGGAATTTGTTTGGAGTAAATGAATATATAGATATCATTATATGATGGATGGAGTTATTGGTTTTGGCACACAGGCCATGGGATATATATATATATTTTTTACTGGGGTGTGTCGGGTGTCATTACGTTAAGAAGTATGACTAATTTTGGCGATATATGTCTGAGAACTATGTCTATATATACAGTATGAAAATACCTGACAACTTCTTTTCCGTTGAAATTTTGGCTTCTTCATATCCGGCGTGTCCATTTTGTAAATTCAGGTTTTCGGTTTTTTCTACCGAATCCATATTTCGTTTTGAATAAGCACACTTATGTACCTGCATTTAATGCAACACTTTAGCTGTGCACCCAGTTTTTTTGTTACTATGGTCTAAACCAATTTAACTGATATTAAAAGAACATTTAATGTATATCTAGTTTCAAATTTCATCAATCTATTTATTTAATAACAAAAATGGTTGTAGAATTGACAGCTTCAACAAAGGAATGCAAAACTAATTTAAAAGATAAACCGTAAAAATTTTGACATTGTAGTGAAATGAATTTTCATTTGTATTGGTGAACAATAATTTATTGTACTATATAAATTTGAAATGCATTTACATTTTTTTTTCGTCTGTTTACACAACCTCCGTCAAATCTTTTCAGAGAAAAATATCCGGACTAATTCATACAATATCTGAGTAATGCTATCAATATTGCCATTTGGGGGGGGGGGGGGGGTTGAGAAGTACATGCAAACACATGTCAAAGACAAAAAAATTAAGAAACTTATAAAAAGACTGTTTGCCCTCAGGTGGATAAATTGATTATCCGAGCCAATTAAACTTGAAACGTCACACTATTGCATTTAAGGTGAGACGTTACTAAATGGCTATGTCTTACTTTCTCGTGAAAATTTGCACACAAGTAGATGTTAATGACTTACATCGGAATATCAACTTTTTAATAAGGGTCATGGATCACTTAAGAAAGATATTTGACATTGAAAACGCGATCTTAGGGGTCCACTTTTACAAAGACATAACGTAAAAATAGCAATTGTTACGTTTTTCAATATATCTACACATGCAGCGATTACATATTGTCCAAAAACTAACACAAAGAAGAGGACGAAATTGCGAATCCATTGATATATAGAAAACCATATCTCATGGAGCATCATTTCTCTATGTAAGCTCAAACTTTTGCAAGAGGTGTAAAAAATGCCAAACGTACGGTTTTTGTCGACGTTACAATGCTTAACTTGACGTTTTCGCATAGATTTCATATCCGATCATTTTGTATTGGAGGCAAATGCCGATAATATTCCACGTAAAATCCCGGAATAGACGGTTATTACTTTTGACAAGATAATTTTACTGAATGAAACAGTAAAAGAATAGTTTGTTTTTAAATAAAAATAATTCCCCTTTCAGAAAAAGGCAAACACTGAATTGCGCAAATATCCTTAATTTGTTGGAATTTCCGATGAAATTACTAAATGTCTTTAATGAACTAATCTATTTATTTATCTGTCTTTTTTCTTGATAGATAATCATTTATCTATTTTATTTTGTTCATTCATTTTTTTTTTGTTAAATACATATATATGTTTGGGCACATTTCTTATACAAGCAAACCGCAATACATAAAAAGGGGAGTCAAAATATCGGTCTAATGTATTTGACGACATGAATTGCCTTCTAAACAGAATGTATCTGTTGAAAAATAATTTCTCTGGCGTATCCGGAAGGAGGATTCCAGGAATTTGGACCCCCTATACCTTTTTCTTAAAAGTTTAAAATTTGGCACAGAATTTCGCCAAAAATGTCAAAAACCGGACTGCAACCTTCGTTTTTTAATGACTGAATCCGTTAGTGAATAATTCATTATTTTTTCTGTGAATGAAGATTTTTTCTTTTACAGCAAGTGACTAATATTTCTGCTTTATCACGGGAAGAATAAAAGTATGGGTTTGATATAGTATGGAATTCTGCTTTGTACGATACCATACAATTACGCGGAACAGATCTTAAAATGTGCTGGCTCATTACGGAAGCGTATTGATGCCACATGAAGAAAAAAATATCTCGTAATTATGAGAAAATATCTCATTATTATGAGATAACTATCTCATAATTATGAGATATTATTTCATGATCATGAGATATTATTTCTTAATAATAAGATAATAAGTCATAATCTTTAGATTATTATCTCATAAATAATAGATATTTTTTTTTTTCTTTATGTGGCATCAATACGCTTTCGTAGTTCATGCAAAGACAGGCATGTCGCCCAAGTCAGTCCCACATTATTATGATTCCTGACCGACAAATCGCCACTTTTTGTCCTAATTTAATGGCGGATGCCATTCTTCGGAAAGATCACTAAACACAAATTTAACATGCAGGCACGATTACTTGTGCTTACTACTGCAAACTCACACTTTCAAGAAAACACAGCTGCAATAGAAGATTGGCATTAAACAAAATTCGCCATTCTTTGGATATAGAAATTTCGTAAATGACAATATTAGTGGATAAGATTCCTTTCTACATACAAAGGACACACATAGATACAGAATATAACTGCATCCCAGTTGTTTTCGTTTTTTCATCTATATAAATAGACTCACGATGTATTCGAATTCATAAAAAGATATCACAATTAAATATGTTTTTGTTGATTTATATATAAAAATACAATCTTCATAATACTCGACTAACAATTATACGAATTCATTTACAGAAAAGACGTTTTAAAGGAACGGGCCATTTAATTTTTAAAAGAGGGCTGGGATTGAAAAAAAAATCATTGCAATGTTCCGTCTGCAGGAAAAGATTTGACATCCAGTTTTGCTTTAAAAAATTCAATAATGCACCATGTCCATAAGAAAAAGTAAGCCTTGCTCACTAAGAGTGTTTATCGGAAAAATGGTAATAAAAAATCTGCCTCGGGTGAAAATCTAAGCCCACACTTCATCCAAAAATCAAACAGCCCATGTTTTGGTATTAAACACATTAAAATTCCGAACTTTACCGGGACCGCGATTTTCAGAAAGCATGTCAAGGATTGGTGGATATTCCGACTGAATATACAAAAAATCGGAATGAGTTCCGTTTCAATATTGCAATGTTCCGTCTGCAGCAAAGTTTTTCTTTATTGTTATAATTAAAACACATCAAAACAAAACCGTGAACAAATACTGTAATGTAAAAAAAATAGTGAAAGAAAATTGTAAAGGAACGAAATTAGACCAGAAATGATTTCTAATTAATTTCTGAAATAGTAATCGTTTTTGCATAATACTAACATGTACAAATAGAAGTTTCAGGTGGGAACTGACCTTTTCCCGTGCATGTAGCTGTTCATATTACCTTTATATTATATATTACCAACGTAGAAGCCATCGCAAACGCTAATTATAAATTTTGACATAATTTTATTATTTTTATCTCAGGATTAGCCATTATTTCCTTTCTGTTGAATGAAATACTGGTCTCGCCATGTCACTTGTTCCTACGCAATCGGAAGGAGGTAACTCTTACCGTGACGTTCATTTAGTAACGTCTCACTTAAGGTGAGACGTTACTAAATGAACGTCACGGTAAGAGTTACCTCCCTCCGATTGCGTTCGAACACAATAGACGTAAAAAAGGTGACATGGCGAGATCATCATTTTATTCGTCAGAAAGAATAATTCTGAGTTAAAAAAATAATATAATGTCAAAATTTATAATTAGCGTTTGCGATGGCTTTTTACGTTGGTTATTGTTAAAATAAATTACAGCTACATGTACGGAAAAGGGTCAGTTCCCACCTGAAACTTCTATTTGTACGTGTTAGTATTATGCAAAAACGATTACTATTTCAAAAATTAATTAGAAATCATTTCTGGTCCAATTTCTTTCCTTCACATTTTTCTTTCACAATTTTTTTAACATTACAGTATTTTTTCACGGTTTTGTTTTGATGTGTTTTTATAATAACAATAAAGAAAATCTTTGCTGCAGACGGAACATTGCAATATCGAAACGGAACTCATCCCGATCTTGTTTTTTTAACATTCAGTCGGAATATCCACCAATCCTCGACATGCTTTCTGAAAAATCGCGGTCCCGGTAAAGTTCGGAAATTTTATATTTTGAATTTTAAAGTGTTTACCAAAGCGTGGGCTGTTTGATTTTGGGATGAGGTAGATTTTTTATTACCATTTTTTCCGATAAACACTCTTATTGAGCATGGCTTA
>MJUU01057307.1:39818-53937 GCA_002080025.1 Modiolus philippinarum | reverse complement strand
GTCATGTACTACCTAAGACCAACCTATATACCAAATATCATTGACCTGCCACTTGTAGTTACTGAGAAAATGACCTAATCACAAAAACTTAACATGAAAGTTTACGCTGCCGCCTCCGCCGCCATCGCCGTCATACTTTGTACACATATGTCTCGCTTTCCGCGCCTTTCGTCGCGGGCGAGACAACTAGATAACAGAAAGGCTTGTGTCTGAGACCTTGCAAAGCATCTTTGGAGATTGACAGATATACAAACAGAAACAATCAAAATTCCATCAAAATGTCTTGCGTTTTTATAGCGTATGTAATAAACAACCAAGGACAAAAGCTGAAAACCATGGTAAATTCTATTATTATTCTCATTATGTGTAAAAAATATCATAAGACTAGATTGTCTTTCTACTTTTAGCTTTTTAAATAAATTCTGTTCACTAGATCTTTCATAATTCATTGATAGTCCCTTTTTTTCTTTTGTTTTGTTTGCTGTTTTTTTTCAATAATTTAACTTGAAATGCATTATGCAATCTCAGTTTTTGTATGATTTTGTTTGGTCTTGCAGTATAAACGATTTCTTCCTGGTTCTCCAACTGTATATTCAATATTGAGCAGTAAAAACTTTCCTACCGTGTTATTACATTTATCGGTAATTTGCATGAGTTTCCTTTGATCTCACGAAGCAAATATTTTTCAGTATTTGCTACTGCCAAAGTACGAAAAAATATTGGCAAAAAGTATCTTAGGCCACGCCTACTTTGTCAATCAGAATCAATGAAACATCTTACGGAGACTCTTACCGGATCGTACAAATTCTTTTACTAATCAATACTAGTCAATTTCATGATTTGTTGAAAATTAACATTCAATTTCAAAATTTGTTTTATTGAATGATTTAGTTAATTACCGATAAAAAGAATAATAGAAGTTTTGTTTTTGATGCAAGAAATATTGACTCCAATAATGGACTCGCCCACAAGGGGCTCATCCATTATTGTTCGCCAATATTTCTATTATCAAAAACAAAACTTCCATTATTCTATATATATTGAAGCAACATTGTTAAATACTGGGCAGAAAAAAATGAACACAATGAAGATGATAAAAAAAATAAATAATCTATCAGAGTTAAATTAATATCAATACAATACTAAAGAGTACTTTATGATTGTCATAAAATGAGGTAAGTACTGTTTTTACTGAATAAACTACTGTTTAAACTGAATTAACTGCTAAACTAAATTAGCTGTGCCCTCTGAAAGTATTGACATTACTTGGTCCCATACCTGTCAACAGAAAACTTTTTTCTTCAAAAATAAGTGAACCACATTGAAACTCAACTCGTAGTGGGAGACCAACATACAAAACATTAGAATAGAAAAAAACATTCAAAAATTTTAAAGAAATTTGAAATGTTTATAACTTCTTATTTCCTCATAAACCTGTGGACCCGATTAAAACTTCAATCTTTACCTCAACTCATGGTGTTCGACTCAAATACCAAATATAAGATTCATATCTGCAAGAGTTCAGAAAAAAGTCAGTGGACAAGAGTGGACCCCTAACTTGATTTGTAACTCGTGGTTGGAGAACAACATACCAAATATTTGATCAATATTCACACGATATTTGCATTTCTCAGAAAACTGTTAAGAAATTTTATGCAGAATTATAGGACATGGTCTTCTTGATCTATATGTTTAACTTAACAAAAAGAAGTTCACTGGATGTTAAATCTAATCATTCAATCAAACTTACATACTCATGATCACATGTAAATAATAAAAATATTGTAAGGGACTCTTGAATCAAATCTCATTGCTTTATTGCAGTCAACAGCATAAAATCCAAAGTCAATGAAAAAACATATATAAAATACATTAACAAATATGAAATTAACAAATACAATGCAATCAAATAAATAAAAAAAGTTACTAAAATAAACAATAAATTGACCAATGTTTATATATTTATTATTTAAGGCATTTAAGGAGGTAGACCTATGTTAGGGACAAAACTCAAAAAATCACTTGCACATTTGTTTTAACCATTTTCATAAAGATATTCTAAGCTTCTAATCAACATAGATGATTTTAATTATATTTCACATTAATGCTTAAAAAGCATCAATGAAACTGTCTGTTTCAAATATCTAACTGATTTAAACATTTATCTCCCTTAACCTAGGTCTACTACCTTAAGGGCATATCCAATAGTTTCAGGGGAGATAATAGCAAACACAAAAGAAGGCAATGTTTTCCGGGAATATGACGTTGATAACTGTAATGTCACAAAGTAATTCCAATTGTTTCCGAGGGAGAGGTAATTTGTACCTCCAAGTTTGGAGGACTTTATGGGTGTTACCGATGGGAGATTTGTTAAACGTTGCATATTTTAATGATTTACTCAGAAATGAACTCGGTGACCTATGTGGTTTTTGAGATTTTTGAGTAGCATATTGTTAGAAGTACATGATATCAAACTTTCATACAATCGACAAAATGAGAAGTCTGTAAAATATTGTAAACTTGAATTTGTAATTGGACATTTTATGCCACTTTAAGCGTTACAAAGGCTACATATTCATTGATTTATAGGAAAGAAATACTTTCTCATATAAAATTATTTTTTTCTGTAATTCTTTAAAACCTTGACTTTGTTTTTCTGTCACTTTGGTATCAATTAGATTGAAAATATTTTATCAATTATTTTTCAAACTAGAACTTGATGTTTCTTTAAAAAACGCAGAAATAACCAATTTTTAACCACAATTCCCATGGAAACAAGATCGGTGACCCATTATTTTCTTGTCATTTTTGGAATCCTCGGTACTTGTTTTACAATATATCTAAAAATTGTAAAAATGACAATATAACAAGAAACTGTTGGATATGCCCTTAAGGGAGTATGAGTGTAAGAAATTTGTTATTGGATGAAAAGTCTTGATTTTTAGCTCACCTGGCTATGCCAGGGTGAGCTTTTGCCATCACTATGTGTCCATCGTCTGTCTGTCTGTCCGTCAACAATTTAAAAAATCTTCTCCTCTGAAACCGCTGGGCCAAATGTAACCAAACTTGACCTGAATCATTACCAGGGTATGGCTTCTCAAAATTGTGTTCGATTAGTTGGCTGGTCAAACAACATGGCCGCCATTGCTAAAAATAGAACATAGGGGTAAATTACAGTTTTTGACTAATAACTCGAAAACCATTACAGATATCAAAAATCTGACTGGATAAAAATGATCAGCATGATGAGATCTACCCACTGTGAAATTTTGAAGAAAATCTGAAAACCCATGTCAGAGTTATAGCCCTTTTTCCGTTAAATTTTCAAAATTTTTGCATTTTTTATTTTTTATTTCAAAAACTGTAACAGATAGAGGTCAAGTGTAAATTGCAAAAATGTTCAGCATATCAAGATCTACCCACCCTGAAATTTTGAAGAAAATCCATAAACCTTTGTAGGAGTTATTGCCCTTTTTCATCAAATTTTTTAAATTATTGTATTTTTCATCTTTTATTTCCAAACTATAGAAGATACAGGTTAAGTGTAAATTGATGAAATGTTTGCCATGCTGTGGCGACTTCAAAACTGGTGTTGAAAATTGTCCATTTTCAAAATGGCTGCCAAAAAAGGCGGGAAAATTCAACATTGTCCGATTTCAATGAAATTTGGTTTCCAAATAGATATTGATGTTGTGACTTCAAAACTGGTGTTGAAAATTGTTCGCTGACTACATTTTCAAAATGGCCGCCAAAAAAGGCGGGAAAATTCAACATTGTCTGATTTCAACGAAATTTTGTTTCCAAATAGATATTGAAGTTGCGACTTCAAAACCGGTGTGGAAAAGTGTTAGTTGACCACCATTTTCAAAATGGCCACCAAAAAAGGTGGGAAAATTCAACATTGTCGATTTCAATGAAATTTGGTTTCCAAAAGGATATTGATGTTGAGACTTCAAAACCGGTGTTGAAAATTGTTCGTTGACCGCCATTTTCAAAATGGCCGCCAAAAAAGGTGGGAAAATTCAACATTGTAAGATTTCAACGAAATTTGGTGTCCAAATAGATATCTATGTTGCGACTTCAAAACCGGTGTTGAAAATTGTTCATTGACTGCCATTTTCAAAATGACCACCAAAAAACGGGAAAATTTTACATTGTCCGATTTCTATGACATTTAGTTTCCAAATTGGTCTTTATGTCGCAACTTCAAAACTGATGTTAAAAATTGTTCGTAGACCGCCATTTTTAAAATGGCCGCCAAAAAAGGCGGGAAAATTCAACATTGTCCAATTTCAATGAAATTTGATTTCCAAGTAGATATTTGATGTTGCGACTTAAAAACCGATGTTGAAAATTGTTTGTTGACTGCCATTTACAAAATGACGTCTCAGCTTCAAAACTGGTTTGAAAGTTGTCCTTAGCAAGAACGTTTTTTGTCAAAACAGCCCAACAAAGAAATATAGTAAAATATGATTAGACTTTAAAAAAAGTTCAAAATATTGGAGGTGTTTGAGCTACGAAAGTTTGAGAAACTAAAGATCAACTGTATAACTTGCAATGTTACCTTGATTGTGGCAACTGAAAGCCAAGTGAGAGATACAGGCTCCTGGGAGCCTCTGGTTTGTTTTAAAAATCTTTGCTAGAAGGACAATACAGTGAACTTCTTAAATCTGTATGATCAAAATCTTAAGTATCAGGTGCACAACTGGATCAGCTGAAAAACATATTCAAGTTTGTTTGGAATCTGACTTGATATCCACTTTCTTGAACAAATCCTTATAGTTAGATATTGCAAATGAAGCCTCATTAATCTAGATATATTTAATTATATTTTTTTAAATTTAAGGGCAAAAGAACCCAGGCATATGAATTGCACAAAAATCTTGAAAAATACAAAAATACCAAAGTTGCATAAAAAGCAGATAATTTCTTTCTGCTGTACACATGTTTTAAAGAGTAAACTCTCAGCAGCAGAAAACAAGTTTTTATACAATAATAGGAAAGTCCTAAAAACAGGCAAAATTCTTGCATCATATAAAAAAAGTTGGTGGTCTTGACATTACAATTGTAATTCTTTTTGAACCATAATTTTAAATATTTTAAATATCAAATCAAATAAAATACAAAATAATCACAAATTACATTTCATAAATCTAAGCTTAAGGTGACTTCCGTGCCTTTCTTCTGGTATACATCTTGTAGAAAAGTTTGTAAGCTCCCCTCACCATTACACCCAGCCAATAGATTTGCAGAACTAATATCACAAGACAACCAATATTGCATTTGATTGGTATATTAAAAGGTACTTCCCAGAAGGTAATGTTAGCATAT
Organism: Modiolus philippinarum; assembly: GCA_002080025.1. Taxonomy (NCBI): domain Eukaryota; kingdom Metazoa; phylum Mollusca; class Bivalvia; order Mytilida; family Modiolidae; genus Modiolus; species Modiolus philippinarum. Next base: position 48,606 of record MJUU01057307.1, on the reverse strand, counting down.
ACTGAATACTTCCAGAAAAGGTATGGAAAAACTGCCACCCGAGTAACGGCAAAAGTTGCTATCATTAATAACCCTGATGTTACATAAAGAGCAGTGTCTTTCATATTGAGCTGAAAAATAGAAAACAAATAGTTATTGTAATACCATGACTCTATAAACATGATAAAGAATGTATACTAATAGACATATAAATAAATAATAAAATAATTCCTTGATTCTCTGTATACTTATAGACATATAAACTAGAAAAATGTGAGCAAAGCTCACTAATATCATAACTCTCGCTCCCCCCAAAAAAAATCACATCAAATAGATGATGCACAAGAGCAATGTATACTTAACATTCTGTGAAAGTTTCAATAAATTTCATCAAGTGGTCTTGGAGTAGTTGTGGCCACAAAGTACATGCAAGTACCCTATGGTGGACGGACAAACGAATGGACAGACGAACAGACGTACGGAAGGACACAGTGATCACTATAATACCGCCTGCTAAAGCGGGGGGTATAATCAGGTTATAATAAAATAATTCACAGATTCTCATCCATTTTTTCTCAAAATTTGTGGTGGGCGGGCAAATTTTATTTTATACTTTTTATCAAATTTTGTGAAAAATTATGCCATTTAAAAAAAATTTACCCAAATTGGCTAAAATGCAGAATAAGATTTTTTGAGGCAGGTGAAAAAAATCAGGGCAGCGGGGATGAGAATCTAGGATATTATTTATTACATCCTAAACAGCTATCAATTGATCAATTTAAATTATTAGGACATTTCAAATGATTAATTCTTGAACACTTTAAAATAGTATTACCTTTAGAAATCCCAGAACTTGGACGATTTAAAAGCGTATAAATGAGCAGGTAACTTGCCGTTGGTAAGTTATAATCAGAACAATGTTAAAAACTTGTACTATTTCAACTGCTTTGAAACTCTTCAGTTTTCTGTTGACATATTATTTTGGTTCAAGACAATGATTTGTCATATGTATATGTGGCTGAAATACCCAATAGTTCTGTAAAGTAGTTGCTAGAAATAGGCCCTAATAAAAAAAAATCCTAGATTCTGGCCCATCCGAATTTTTTTCACCTGCCTAAAAAATTGTATTTTCAATTTTTGGCCAATTTGGGTAAATTTCTTTTAAAATAACAGCATTTTCAAAAAAAAAAAAATATCAAATTAAATTTGGAGCCCGCCCCAAAGTTCGAGGAAAAACGGATAAAAATCTAGGAAGTACAGTACAAACAGAGGCATTCAGTTAAAAATCACTCTTGTCCGACAATTTTTACCCTTGTCATCCTGGAATTCACAGGCATTGTCGGTGTTTGTCTGCCAAAATTGTCGGTAAAATTTCACCCAAAAAATCGTCGGTAATTTTCTTTGATGTTGGGTCAATTGATAAATGCCTGTGAAAGTCGGAGTTTTAGTGTCCTATTTTTCTCTTTAAAAAAAATTCAACTTTTAGGCTTATATCAAGAGGATGACAACGGGGTTTCGTGCAACTTCCCCATGTAGACTTCCCTTTCAAAAATCGTACAGTGGAACCTCCCAATACCAGCCTCCGTCGGGACCAAAGAAATCGGCCGGTTTTACGAGGTTCCGGTTTTCGGAGGTTCCGAAATCCGGTCTTCAAATTCCGAACTCTAATACCGGACATGTTACATATGATATTTAAGGTCAGTTTAGGCTGTTACTTAACTATTTCAGTATATTTCCCTGCGTTATTGTAAATTTCAATCAATATTGTCGGTAATTTGTTCAAATACAGTTATTTATCAATCAAGATGGCAAAAGATTTCTGACGAATTTAATAAACTTGGTCGATTTCATTGTCCGGGGAAAAAGTCGTCCGGTTTTCAGAGTTCAATTTAAGAAGAAAATATACGTTTGGGACCGATCTATATGGCCGGAATTCGGAATACAGGGGGGCCGGTTTTCAGAGGAATTTTTTACTTATTTATATAGGTAAAAATTCCGGACCGAAGCATACTGTTCGGTTTATAGAGGAATCCGGTTTTTAGAGGGGCCGGTTTTCAGGAGTTCCACTGTATTTCCGAACGTATTAATAAATGCCACGAATAAAAGACAATTTGATGGCTTCCACGAAACATATACCTTCCTCAATTTCCATTTGACCGAGAATAGTGGTTAAAACATGTCTAATTTCAAAACGTAAGCCTCTGTAGATTCTCATACTGACATGCTAGAATGTTCAGGTTGCACGAAATTGAAGCATAAAATTTCTATTTTTATGACTAATCAAAATACAGTTTAGCGGATTCCCCTTAAAAATAGGCTCGCACAAAATATTGTTTATGACAAAAATAGCAGCCAGAGACGTGGTCTTTTCCAAAATTCGCCGAGGCATTTCAGAATTAAATTATTATCTTTTTATACTATTGGAAAGCTCTTTTGGATAAAACACATATATGAAGATGTTAGCATAAAAAAATGAGAAAAGTTATCTACTGAATAAAGAATTTCACCATCTGTTGAGCATTGTGTAAAAAATGATAAAATGCTTTTATGGAATGTTTTTAAGTAGTTCTTGGAACTGAATATTCACTGAAATATTCCCTGCAAGGATTTGTGACTATTGATTTTCTCTGAAGCTATTTTTGTTTGATTTTTATTTCTTTTTTTTATTCAAAGTTATTATTAGGTCGTCACTCACAAAGATTAACCTTGACGTAACAAAACCAAATTACGCAATTTTAAGGCTGATATTCGTGTAAATTATTTAATAAGTAACAAATTATTTTATATAATATGATCTTTTAACAACTTTGAGTTCTGACAGTCACATATAATTCACGATGTTCATACGAATTACAAGTTATTTTCTGCCATACGCATAATATTTTAAAAAGATATCCTCTCAATCTTCCAACTATTTAGAATATGAAAAGCAAGCTTTTCCAAAATAATAAACTGCACTTAGATATGATTACTTCGTTTATACAAGCAGATAAATATTGACAAGTACAATTAACAACAGAAGGTGAGTTAATCCCCTGTTTATCAGTTTCTCAGACATCCGTGAATGTCTGTGAATGTCAGGATTGTTGTCGGACATTCACCCTGTTTCACCCACAATTCACCGACGTCAGATTTGAGTGATTTTTAACTGAATGCCTCTGTTTGTACTGTACTTTATCATGGCCATCATAAAAGTTATTACAGACATCAAAGAAAACTAATCTAGCCATACTGCCATGAAACAGGGATATTATATGTTATTCGTGAATCTTCACAGGGGATACGGGTTCATATTCCCTGTCTGTTTTACATGTATATCCCCTGAGCCGTCAGGCGAAGGGGATATAAGACACAGACAGGGAATATGAACCTGTATCCCCTGTGAAGCCCGAATGACTTTTATATTTTTGTAGAAGAGCTAAAATTTCTCTTAAAGGCATTTAAAAATTGTAATTTTGCTACCACAGGGTTACGGTCTCATATCCCCTGTCAAGGTAACCAATCAAATTGCAGGATTTACCTGGATATTTCACTTCAGCAGAATATAATTATATATCTTACCTCAGCTAAAGCTCCCCTGAACACAATAAATGGTATAGCTAATTCTATCTGATAAAATACACCTACAAAGAAATCTCCATAGCCATTCCTAAAAAACTGAAAAATAAATAAAAAATAGATTTGATACATATTGCTTGATTGAACTTTGAGCATTGGCTAATATGCTGTAAAACTGTGGTACAAGTGATCACAAAATCAAAAGATACACCTGCAGATTACATAATGGTGGTCACAAAATAAAATTGGAAGGTAAAACTTCCATATAAATTGTACTTGATCTGTATATCATCATGATCATGTTCAAGATAAAATCTTTATTGCAATTCAAACTCCTGCTTTATTTATCTGTATGGAAACCATAAATTTACTCTGAGGGGTCAGTCCTCTTGTTTCCCACATTTTTGGCTATTTTTTTTCTAATTTCCAATTTTTATTTTCATTTTCCCACTCCTTTTCCATTTCCCTATATTTTTTAAACCATTTTTCCAACTTATAAGATTTTTTGACCATGTTTCTCTCATTTTCAAAGGCTGGTAATTAGTTGCAGTGAAAACTCATCTTAACCTATATTTTAAGGTCAGGACTAGGTTGCACAAACGTCAATTTAAGTTATAATTTACAACTTAATTGTATATCAATTTGCTTGTATTTGTTAAGGCTAAAACTTATGTGTCAAGAATATCTTTAACATGTTTAATTGATGTTTGTTCTGCCAAGTTCATGAAATCAAAACTAATCCATTAGGTAATCCCTAAGTCAGCAGATTTTGTTTATTTCAAGGCCAATATATCTCTGAGCTGGAAAACCAATCCAGTGGAAATTGAACTTGACCTGTATTTTACGGTCAGCAATACATTAAAAACAAGAGCTGTATCCATTATACCCCTGCTCAATTGAACACAGAATCAATATGGAAAGAGGAAAATTAAGTGTGTGGGGATACAATACAGGTATGGACTCAGTACAAGTGTGTACACAAAACAAGTATGGACACAATCATAAATCCTCAAGAAATAATAGGAAAAAATCAAAGTTATGGTAAAACAGGAAGTAGATGAGTTAGGGACTTGAAAAGGGGAAACACTCTTCAACCCTTAATTACTAAAGCTTCAGACTAAATATCAAATCATTACTACATACACAAGCTGAGAAATCCTTGACGAAAAATTTCAATATATGGCTATAATAGGAAAAATTAAAGTATCGTCAAACAGGAAGTAAATGAGTGATGGACTTGAAAAGGCCAAACACAGTACAACTCATCATACCAAAGCTTCAGACCAAATATCAATTCATTACTAGTACTACATACACAAGCTGAGAAATCCTTGACGAAAATTCTCAATATATAAGAAAAAGAAGGGAAACGGGGAATGTGTCAAAGAGACAACGACCCTAAGGGGAGCAATAACAACTCAAAGCCACCATAAAATCTTCAATGAACGGTGAGGAAACCCCACCTATTATATGCCTATAATGGAAAAAGTCAAGAGTTTTTGTCAAACAGAAAGTAGATGAGTGAAAGACTTGAAAAAGGGAGACACTGTACAACTCAGCAAACTAAAGCTCCAGACCATATATCAAATCATTACTACATACACAAGCTGAGAAATCCTAGACAATTTTTTTTTTATTTATGGCTATAACGGGAAAAATCAAAGTTTTCGTCAAACAGGAAGTTAATGAGTGACGGATTTGAAAAGGGCAGACACAGTACAACTCATCATTCCAAAGCGTCAGACCAAGTATCAAATCATTACTGCATACACAAGCTGAGAAATCCTGAAAGATGTTCCAGACAGCTGGACAGACAGACGGACAGACAACACCATTGGTATCCTAGTGGAATGTTCCTTTAAGTGGTACATTCAAGTGCTTAATGTCCAAATTATGTGGTAAACACTAAAAGATAAAATTCCACTATAGACAATGATGGACCCACACATAACCACATACATATATGATTGTTAGTACAGTGTCCATCTGGCCATCTTTCTGTCCATCATGTCCATCTGTCCAACTAATTTGATGTGTATAAGTGTTTAGTGTTTTTTTTCCATTACAATCATATACTATCTATACCCCATGGGGGACCACATGGACATGTCCAAATTATGCTGTTTCCACAAAAGAAACTAGAGAATGTGTCTGTAAGACACGGATGCCCCGCCAATAAATTTAGTGCAAAAGATAACCAAAGTCAATTGCACATAAAATGAATCCCTTGTCAGTGAATTGTGATGGACTATTGTGTGTAGTTGTTAAGATGTAGACACAAGTCACTAAAGCATAAAATATAGGTCGAAGTCACTTAACTGTCAGTGATTTGGGAAGTACTGATCAAGATGACTTATTTGATGAAACAACATTGTCTTATAATGTGAAGTTGTTAAGAAATCGACTTAAACTCATAATTCAACCAAAGTCATTCAAGCATAAAATGTAGGTCATGGACACCAATCTGTTGGTGAAACAGGCAGTTCTCTTAAAGATGAATGTTTCAGTGAAATATCATGATGCTACAATACATAGTTGTTAAGAAACAGACTTAAACACAAAACTTAACCAACAAAGTCACTGAAGCCTAAAATGTAGGTCAAAGCCAACAAATTGTCAACGATTTGGGTAGTAATCATCAAGTCAAGTAATTTGATACAACATCATTGTCATATGATGTGTAGTTGTTGAGAAATGGACTTAAATGCAAAACTTAACAAAAGTCACTAAAGCACGAAATGTAGGTCAAAGCCACCTAATTGTCAATGATTTGTGTGGTACTAATCAAGGCAATTAATTTGATGCAACATTATTGTCTTATAATGTGTAGTTGATGAGAAATGGACTTGAACGCAAAACTTAACCAAAGTCACTGAAGCATAAAATGTAGGTCAAAGCCACCTAATTGTCAATGATTATGGTAGTACTTATCAAGGCAATCAGCGTTTTTTTATGTCAAATTTGGGTCCGAATATCGAACCCATTCCCAATGCGAAAATATTTTTTCCCAAAATAATGTTTAATTCTCCCAATCCGTAGTGCCATGGATTTGACATAAACTTAACCAACATAAATACTTGAAATTGGTATTTTAATGTTCAACTCGTGTACTAAAACGTGTTTGAAATCACTACTTGCAAGTTTTTTGCATTCCGCGTATTTTCCCTACGCTATTTATAGTTAAAATCAGAGATATTTTTTTTAACCAATCAAAAGTCATTAATTTTGCTGGTAATATCTGAGTCTTGTTATAAGGTCAAGATCATACAGTATGTGTCAAAACAATCATGACATCGGAAACTAAATCAGCGAACCAAGCCATGTCTTTAGACTACATTTTTGTTCTGGTAGTAAATAATAGACAATAATTATATTGATAAAGAACCGTCGATAGGCACTACTGAGTCCGGGAAGGGCAAGATTGTTACATTATTAGCGTTCTCACAATGCAGGGATGTACGAGAAATAAAATGCCATTTCATGTATTGCAAAGATAGAGAAAATTAAATGTTATGACATTAGGATTTGGCTTGCAAGTTGTGTGTATAGATTTTCATGAAACAACGGTGACCACCCAGAGATAGACCTAAATAAACCTCTGAATCTAAATGTTCACAAAAATAACCCTGCCCTGATCACCCTCGAGCCTGCATGCACCACTCTCTTTCTAAAAGAAAGAATACTTGGAAAATAGTAAGAATAATGGGCAACAGGTTAACATGTATAAAAGTCCATAGAATACTGTAGATAATGCATTTTTTGTATTTTCCCAAATGGAGAAATTTTAGCTTTTATTTATATCGCTGAATATCAACTAGAGTTATGTTATTTCATTACATAATAAACGATCCTTTGTCGTGTTTATTATATTTGAAATTACAGAACGAGAGTTGAAATCCGGCAAAACAAAATTCTTTTGAGTTGTTAAACCTGTTTCTCTTATGATTTTAATAAAATTATGCAGTGAATTTTCAGTGCCGAAAAGTATTTCTGTGTTTAATTGCTTGTGACGTTGCAGTTTTGTTTTGAATAACAAAATCGTTACTAGGCAACGTTAATCACAGCCAATGAGATCTCAATCATGGGCCAATAGAAACCTCGATAAAATAATAGCATATCATGGATGATGTGCTATTATTTGACTCTCAACCAATGAAATTCTCTCAAAAGCTTTCTTTCCACTAGTTCATATCTAACTCCAGATTCAAAGTCTCGTTGTGTTCCACAAAATAGCAATTCACGCAAGGAATAGGTAATAAGGGCGAATCATAAGAGAATAACACATGAAGTTTTGTAGTGATACTTACAATAATGGCAGGATAAAATATAAACGGAAGTACTCCATGGTGTACCATCATTGGTATATTTCTCTTGATGAAATGTGCAACACCAAACTGTAAGGGTTTATCATGTAGTTCTGTGTACTTGTGATAATGTACTTCATACATGGCAAAAATATCATATAAAAAGTATGGCAAGCCAAAGGCAGCATAAGTATTAGTTAACCAATGTCTGGAAGTAAAGAATATAGAGATACAATTGAAAATTTATCGCATTTTGACATACTAATATAGTCAAGCTCAATCATTATATAAACAACATGAACAATATCACCTGGCAGTTTGTTGCACAAACCTCAATTAAAATTGACATTTAACATGTTTAAGGTAGAAATACTAGTACTTTGTTTCATAATGCATTAAAAATGAAAAGTTGGATATAGGGTAGTTTTGATTTTTAGCCCAGAAAAGCCATGACAGCTTTTGTTTTGTGACCTCATAATTGATTGCTATTATTTTGTAAATTTTGCCATGAATTAGCTCCCTTTTTCCGTATATAATGTTTGATCTGGAAATTTTGTAAAATATCTCCTTTAATAGCAAGGACAAGGTGACATATATTTAACAATACATAAAGATATTTGGACGATATTTTGGCTTTAAACAATCCTGAATTTTCTAAATTTACAGATGAAATTTATCCTGCAGACTTTACTTTAAATAAATCCAATAGTAGCAGTGATTATACTCCTTTTCTTGATCTTGATATATCAATAAATCAAGGAAAGTTAAACACTATATATATATATAGCTAGGGTTTATGATAAAAGGGATGATTTCTCCTTCCCTATAGTCAATTTTCCCCATCTCGACGGCGATGTTCCATTAGCCCCTTCTTACGGGGTCTACATTTCACAACTTGTTCGATATGCACGAGTATGTAGTGATGTTTCTGACTTCAACGACCGAAA